>JBBUKS010336011.1:0-20084 GCA_038050645.1 Hedychium gardnerianum
GGGGGTGTTGCAGACGTGCGAGGAGCGTCGGAGTTATCTTCTACACGCGAGAGCGAATAGATCCGACCGGGGAGCGTCTTCCGGTCGGATGAGGGGATCCTTAATCCGATCGGGGGTCGGGAGCGTGTGACTCCGATCGGAGACTTTAGAGGGTTGGTCAGAGAGGACATTGTTTGCAAGGGGCGTGATTTAGTCACCCGGTCGGAGGTTAGTCTCCGACCGGTGCGTTCTGCATGAGTTGCGGTCGATTCATCCGATCGGAGGTATCGAAGAGTAGACATCCGGTCGGAGGTGTTGAGGAGTAGACTTCAGACCGGTCCCTTGAATTTATTCCGGTCGGGGTTACAAAGAACAGTTCCCCCGACCGGTCGATTTTGCGCGAGCGGGAGTGTTTTCTCCGATCGGGCGAGGTAGTGAGACCTCCGATCGGAAAAGATGTGGATGTCCGATCGGCGGCTTACTGACCGGTCGGGTCGGCTTATTCCCCGATCGGTTTGGCTTTGCGTTCACGTCGGGGCTGACCAGCGCCACGTGGCTCCGCTCAGTGATATCCAGAGGACCCAGACCTATACACCCGTATCAACTAGTATATAAGAGAGAATAAAAAAATTTAATTATTAGTCAAAATTTAATTTCTAAATTTTATAATGATAACATTTTATACATTAACTATTAGCTTGAGGATTAATCTTAAGAATCACGATTTTACACATTACCTCCTTCCTTTCGATGTTATTATTGATTTTCTCTCTAATTTCTTTTTTTAGTTTATGGGATATTTGATTATTTTTATTCAACATCGATTTTATATTTCCTGATTCATTGTGATAGTGAGTTATAATATTATTTATATATTTTATCCATTTATATTAATTATTGTTATTATTATACTATTTCTTTGGTTTTCTTATTTTTTTATTTTAATTTATATTTAATTTTTTAAACTAATTAATTTAAAAATAATCAATTTAATTTTATAAAAAAAATTCATCAACAAATAACCGACGACTGATAAGATTTCTTCACGTGAGAATTAAATATAATTTATTACAACGGCAGTTTAGTGGCTGAATTTTATAATGTCAATTTTAAAATTTTATATAATTTTATAATGTTAGTTTTAAAATTTTAATCAACGGCAGTTTAGTGGCTGATAATGATATTAATGCAATCATAAACTAATTCTAATCAAAGGCATTTTTTCTTCATCTTTTTAATCTCAGTAATTTTATATTATATTAGACATAAAATAAATCTCTTTAATAATGTATTATTGTCATGGAAATTCATTTAAAACTATCTAAATCTAACTTAGTTATAATTGAATCAATTAACAACTATATCCTATGCTTTATCCTCAAAAGCATAGGGGTGTTTTTGAAATAAGGTAAGGCTTAAGAGCTAAAATGAAAATTTCCCTACTTCCATCCGAGACGATAGTGGCGGGTGGGTAGGAACCTCTATCGGCGTGCATGGAGGTTGCGGACGTCACGGCGGAGGAGATCGAAGCCACCGGGGTTCCTCCGGTTGTAGCGCAGAGGCTCCATGCCGCCCTACGGAGGATTCTCTTGGAGCGAGGGAGCTCCGGTCCGGAGGCTTGGGACGCCATCTCGAAGCAACTATTAAGCCCTAAACTCCCTTTCCCCCTTCATCAGATGTTGTACTACGGGTGCTACAGGGGATTTCGTCCCGACCCCCCTCCAGCTTGGCTTCCCGACAAGTAATTTCTTCATCTTTTTGCAGTTGGATTGAATCGTGCGATTTTGTTTGGGTTTGTGTTTGATAATTCGTGTTTTTTTTATCAATTAAAGTTTGTTAGTTTTATAAAACCCTATTTGGAAGTTCGACTTCTGAACCTTCATTAAAATATAAATTAGTGAGTACGATAGTCTCGCTAGTGAAAAAAGATGACGTCTTCCGAAATATAGAGTTGATCTTTTCGTAGTACCATCGTTGTCCCGTGGATGATTTTGAAACGACCCTAAACCAGAGAGAACGCCGCCGCCACAAATATAGGCAGGGTTTTGCAGAAGCGTGGGAAAGAGTTACTTGGAGACAAATACAAAGATCCAGCATCAAGCTTTCCTGATTTGCATGCATTTTCAGTGGCGAATCCAGAGGTATACCTGAACAAAATTTGGAAATCATACTATGTGTTGTTAGCTTGTTAATGGATTTTAAGTTTGATTTGAATTGGCTTCTTTGATATGTTGTTCGGATTAGTAGGCTTACTGGAAGATGGTTTTTGAAGAGATGGATATTTCATTTCTGGTGCCTCCATCTTGCATTCTACGCTGTAATAATTTATATCCTGGAGGGCAATGGTTGCCAGGGGCTTATTTAAACTCTGCCAGTTTATGCTTGAGTTTGAATGGTAATAGAAACCTTGATGATGTTGCAATTATATGGAGAGATGAAGGATATGATACTTTACCTGTAAAGACCATGACATTCAAGGAACTACGGACTAAAGTCTGGTATAATTTCTTTTATATTTTTCTTGTATTTAGTTAATCTTAGATGAACAGCCAGTTACAATTGTTGTAATTTCATTTGTTTCTTTGATTTTTCAGGTTGGTTTCTAATGCACTTGATACACTGGGTTTACCCAAAGGATCTGCTGTTGCAATAGATATGCCAATGACTGTGATTTCTGTTGTCATCTACCTAGCTATTGTATTAGCAGGTTATGTGGTGGTGTCTATAGCAGATAGCTTTGTCCCCAAGGAAATAGAGACAAGGCTCAACATAGCAAATGCAATAGCAATTTTCACCCAGGTTATTATTTCTTGCCAGCAAGCTTTTCTCAAGCAGAGACACTAATATGATGTTTGGTTTTTCTGCACTCGTCAAGAAAGGTTGAATGTTGATTGAAACATGAAGTATTTATTGTCAAAGAGATACTAAGAGACAAAGATGCATAAATAGGGTGTAAACGAGAAGAGCTGAGCTTAGCTATCTTGAAGATTGCTTATTTACTTGTTGAGCTTCTTTAAGCTTGGTTATTAAAAATCTTATCAAGCTTGAGCCGAGCTCGAGCTTTTTATCGAGTTCAACTAAGAGTGTCATTGTAATTAGGTTAAACCTTTATCTAATACAAGAAACTTATATTAATTTCTTTTTTTTAGTATATTATGAATAATTTAACATTATCAAAATTTATAAATGACTATATTTTTTATGTACTTGAATAAAAAAATAAGAAATAAATTTATAATTAAATTTTACATAAATTAATCAATAAGTTTATTAATAAATTGTTCAAACTCGATTATTTTATATGTTCCTTTACTATTAAATGAACATAAATGAGCTTTATCGAGCCGAACACTAATCTTACAGCCCTATGCATAATATCAAACTTTCATCATAATCAGGAAAACTTCATACTGACATTCAAATTTTTGTCCTATTCAAATGGTTAACTATGATCGCAGGATTATATCATTCGAGGTGAAAAGAAACTACCTCTGTACAGGTGATGTACATAATATCCCTTGGAGTGTTATTGTAAGCATTTGATAGATTCTAGTTTCTAATTGCATAACTTTTGGTTTTTATAGTAAAGTTGTGGAAGCTCATGCTCCTTTAGCAATCGTCGTTTCAGCAAGAGTTTCTACCACAATAACGGGATTACGTGCATATGATATTTCTTGGCATAACTTCTTGGAAAGAGTAAAACATACCAAGTATGCACCTGTATTCATGTTTCTTTTCTTTTAAAAAAATATCTTTTGTTTAAATGATTAAACTGTGTTTTTGACGAGAACATTGATCTTACCATACCTATATAGGTAGGAGAGTCATGCATTATGCTGACCTATGCTTTAACCTGTCAACTGTTAGGATGATGCACCCAGCAAGATTGGTCTTTGTTATTGATGGATAAATGAGCGAGCAAGTTGATGATTGCTTCTTTATATATATTTCTAAGGCTGATCAACGAATTTTAAATAAGAAAAATAGATTATAAGTTAAGCTACATAATAATAAAACACACTAGTGTTTATTGAGTGTTATTCCTTACATCATTGACTAGTGAATTTGGTACCATAAAGATTTTTTATACGAAAAATAGTTAGTGAAACTCTGTTTTCTTTTATAGATGTCAAATATGTGCTCAAATTGATATTTGAATCAATGAGTTATTGAGTTTTGAGTTTTTAATTTCTATAAATTATCATCTGTATCTATGTTTTTCTTTCTTCTGCAAATGCAGAGACATTCCTTATGAACCAGTGGATAAACCTATTGATGCCTTCATGAACATCCTCTTCTCTTCTGGAACTACAGGTAATAGTCTTGATTGTATAGATCTTAAGCCTCAACTGCATTTGTTTTGGAATTTCCTGGTGTCTGAGTCACAACTCACAGAACCCTGTATAGATCACTGCACTAGGAAACATGCACATCATATTTTGAACTTGACAATTTCTTCTTCATAGGCATAAGTATCGCTGAACAAGTATCTGATTCTGGAGTTTTGAGTATTGTTTGCTATACTCCTTTTGCATAGGGGAGCCAAAGGCAATTCCATGGACACATGCAACCCCTCTAAAGGCGGCTTCTGATGCATGGGCACTTATGGACATACGTAAAGGTGATGTTGTTGCATGGCCTACTAATCTTGGTTGGATGATGGGTCCATGGCTTGTTTATGCCTCCTTAATAAATGGAGCTTCTATGGCTTTATACCATGGCAGCCCTCTTGGATTTGGATTCACAAAATTTGTACAGGTTATATAGCTTCACTTTATTTATTTATTTTGCGCTAGCAGATTTTAAAAGGATGGATCCTTTTTTTTTTACTTGTATGTATGCTATGTTAATACAGTAAGAGTTGATACACCTATTTGAAACTATATTGGGGCAAAATGGTGATGCTACTTTTCTGAAACATGCATCTTTTATTATCACATGCATAGTCATTTGTCTGCATTTGAAATGCAACAGCAAAAGATCTTTGAGAACTAAGAAGTGACTCAGAAGACAATTCTTGTGTTAGACATGCTTGTCTTTCTAGAGCTCTAACAATGGTTACCTTTTTTAACATAGAAATGGGATTATAGAACAATTTATTCCACTTTTTCTACCTGTTTACCCTGCAGTAAGTAACTCACTTCAGGATAACATCTATGGTGAAATTCTCAACACCTTTTGAAGAATCATGAGAATTAATTCTTCGAGTTGTTTATGGTTTAGATTTGAAAGAAGAATTTATTTCATGGTCCCTCATGTGGGTAAGAGAAAATTGATTAATGGCTCCTTGATTATAGGGCAAGACACCAAAACCACACCCCACCCCACCCCTAGTTTTGACGTTTTACTTCTTTTTTAAAAAAAAATAAAAAAAAAAATTCTTGAAACACCGTCATGTCTGTCTCTCCTCCTAAGTCATAGTGTGTTGGATATTTCCTTACTCTCTCACCTTCTCAGTTTGTTCTACTTTATTATAACTTCATTCCCACTAAAGTAAAATAAACATGAAATATATTAATTAATTTATAATTTTTTTGTAAAAGACAACAAATAAACTATGTTGTGAAGATAAAGATTTTTTTACCAAAAATTTTTGATAGGAGTCTCATGTCTACATGTTATTGAGACATTGAATTTATTTTTTTGTTGTTTATTTTATGAATGGATCAAAATGTGACTTAGAAGATTATTTTGTATCATCTAAACCACTAATAAAAATGCTCCAGACACCATAAAAATAGATACGGGTTGTTATACAAATTTAATAACAGTTGTAGGCTGGTTTTGAGAAGCATGCTTCTGGAGTTTCATATTGGTAATTCATGACGTTGGTGTTGCTCATCACTGGGAAAGTACTTAAAACATGAAGTAATTTCAGTGAATGGCTATGTTTGTAGTCTTCAATTTATTTTGTTGTCTTTCAGTGGCTTACTCCAAGGTCTGTGGAGCTTCAAGCAATTTATTCAACAGTTTTCCAATCAATGCAGGATGCCAAGGTCACAATGCTTGGTGTTGTTCCAAGTATTGTACGCGCATGGAAAGATAAAAATTGCACCACCGGCCTTGACTGGTCAAGCATTCGGTAGATTAATTTTGGAAGCTTGATATTCTGGCATGTTTTTGACCCTGAAACTAATGAAGTATATATTTCCCTTGCATAGTTGCTTTAGCTCCACTGGTGAGGCATCTAGTGTGGATGACTACCTTTGGCTTATGGGCAGAGCTCACTACAAGCCAGTTATTGAATGTTGTGGTGGCACAGAGATCGGAAGTGCATTTGTTTCAGGGACCCTATTGCAGCCGCAAGCATTAGCTGCATTTAGTACATCAGCTCTAGGGTGCAAAATCTTTATCCTTGATGGCGATGGGAATCCACTTGTCAGTATTTCGTTGTGAACTTGGCTAATTTTGTTTGGCTGCACTTAGAAGTTAGAATTGTCAGTAAAGAAAGCCATGTAATCAGTGGAAAAGCTCAGTTAACATGAGGAATTTAGACCATACTTTTTAGTAGCACATAGCTTCTCATTGGTTCTAGCAACCATATTCTGTTTATAGTTGGTGCATAATAAAGCTTCATATTATCAGGGATATTATTCTTATTTTTTGGCAATTCACTTCAGAAGATATATATTCATCTACCTGGTGAAAACTAGTTTTTTTACCATCTATCACAGCTGGACAATGTTGCTGGGATAGGCGAGGTCGCCCTTGATCCAACAATGCTTGGGGCATCAACTACTTTACTGAATGCTGATCATTATGATGTCTACTTCAAGGGCATGCCAATTTACAATGGAAAAGTAAGTCATTTTGATTTCACTACACTTTCTAGTCTTTGTGAAGCAAGTAGGCTTGATCAGGAACCACTTTTCTACATATGATATCATTTCCTCAAGTTAATAAGCTTAATCAAGCTGGAACATGCAGCAACTTCGAAGACATGGGGATATATTTGTGCGTACTGCAGGAGGATACTATCGGCCATATGGTCGTGCAGATGACATGATGAACCTAGGCGGTATCAAGGTGCGCATTGAGAGCAAAATAATTTCATCCTTCTGAGCAAATATGTTCTAATCAATTATCAAATCTACTATCTACTCAGGTGAGTTCTGTCGAGATTGAACAGGTGTGTAACAGTGTCAACGACACCATCCTCGAGACTGCTGCAATCGGTGTTCCACCGTCTTCTGGTGGGCCTGAGCAATTATTCGTGGCTGTTGTCTTTAAAGATCAATATCGGTTGGAAGAAGAAGATCTGGGCTTGTTGAAGCTGGCCTTCAACTCTGCACTGCAAAAGAAACTGAATCCTTTATTTAAGGTTCTTGTTTGTTCATCTTCTGTCACATTCCTAAAGATACCATGAGAGTATTGTGATGCCTTCTTGCTTGTTGCTCCTGTAAAAGGTTTCATTCATCGTGCCAATGGCTTCTCTGCCGCGAACTGCTTCGAACAAGGTTATGCGAAGAATTATGCGAGAACAGTTGTCACAACAATCCAAGATCTGATGTGCTTTGGTGGTCTCTATTGAAGATGTAATTTCATCCTCATAAATGCCTTCGTTCATGTTAGACTTGAGAGCTTTTTTTTTTTGAAAGATTTATCACATGATCCTTATAAATAAATGTCTTCCTTCAGGATCGCCTGAACTTGACAAACAATGGAAAGTCTTCTGGATGGTTATTTACCTCTCACATTGTTCATAGCATCTTCATAAGAAATATATGTAGTAGAATATTTGTTTCTTCTTTCAGCAAAGGTTCTAGTATGATTTTTTTATATAAAATAATGGGGATGTCTAGTGATGGTGAAAAATAAAAAGTATGGGTTGGATGAATGATCAAAAGAGCATGTGTCTTCTATTAGAATTTTATGAACTTGCACTTCAACCACCATTAAATATGATATTTGATAGAGGAATAAAGATTGAAAAATTATTGGCATTATAATGTGTGTTTTTGTTATTAAATAAATAAAATTGATCATTTTATAGCCTTTTTTAAAAATAAAAGTATATTAGATTGATTTTTATTAAAGTCAACTTGGACTCTGAATACTATCTGATACGGTGAACGGAAACGAATTTCGGGAAAAAGAACCATGGTCTAGCACCCCTACGGACACGGTATAATAGTAAGACGTCAAGTAGAATCCTAAAGCGATCAATCCTCAATTGGGATATACATGTACACTTAATTTGAAAGAAAAAACTACTTACGTGCACACTTAATTTGGAGAAAAAAACTTAGTGAGGGATCCATGATTTGAGTATCCGGTTCGGAACACACGTAATCCTATAATGATAGATAATTTGTGAAAGTCGATTATCTATGTACTATCGTGAGTGAGTATTTTCGGATTTATCCTATAAATGAACCGAACCAAGAGGACGGCATGGTCTGTAGACCTGAATTAACCCAAAAAAAATCAATCATGGCCAAGCTCTGAATTTACGCCCTCTACAGTTAGAAATCATAGCATTATTACGAGAGTTAGTCGGGGAGCCACAATTTCGCCTTTGATGATGACCAAAATTCATTGAAAATTCATCATGAGAAAGATAAAACTTAGAATGCGGATTAATAGGTTTTTACATATAAAATTCATATTCATCAATTAAGTCCACCATTAAATATAAATTAAATCATTTTATTAGACTTAAATCTTTAATAATAATTCTTACAATCTTAACTTGTAAGCCCACCTAATAGAGAAACAAATCCTAACACGATATCAAATGGATGAGAAATTCTATGAATCAATTGGATAAAATGCAACAGAAGGAAGTGAAATCAATCGTCTTCGCCGAATTCCACTTCCTCTTCAACGGTTTAGATGTGCGGTGCTCGGTTGTGATTTGGGATTTGGAGTTGCGGGCTTTTATATATGAAATGGACAAATGAAATGCCTTAGTATTTTCGTAGCCCATTAAGAAGCCCAACTAGTCTACATGGTGGTAAGTGTTTACTACATTGTGGCAAAAGGCGAAATGCTCGCCCCCAGCGCCCCCGCCAATCCGTCCCAGGACCAACACGGAGGAGATAAATCACGGGGGCTACTCTAGCTAGCCCGAACAGTGACTAGTGCATAAGGGAGGGCAGGAATCTGGCTACTAGCCAGGATTTGACCCCCAGATTTCATTACGACAACACCTCATGCACTAGCCAATAGCTCATCCCGTGAGGATTGGTAAGTATTTACTACAGTAGATGGAGGGGAAGGAGAGGGAATCCAATGTAGAGAAGGGCCAATGGACTTTGTCTAAGATTCTGTCTCAAAATTAATACAAAGATAAATTATAATAATTAAAAAGATAAATGAATATGGGATGAGTATATTATACCAGTCTCAAAATTCTGACTCCTCAATCTTATAAATCTCGATTCATTTACCATCTCAGTCCGTGGGACTGAATCGTGCAACTTGATGAAAACGGCGTGTGATGCAAAGAGGAGAAGAAAGGGAGGTTGGGAGAGAGAATAGCAAGTTCGTTTACCAAGAAAGAAAGATCGGGAAAAACAAAGGGAAAATCTTTTATTTCTTTAAATTACAATTATTTTCATTGTTTAGTCTTTGCATGCCCTTTTTATATGGTAGAAAGGTATAAGTAATTGACTGCATGCACGATTTCTTTTAGACTGCATGCACGATTTCTTCAGAATTGACTGCATCCCTTTCATATACCTTTCTGTATCATGAACTTTAAGATTTAATCTACAATCTACGAAATACAATCCAGTCACAGCATGCTTCCTATTCTCTTCATCTTCCCTTAATGTTGTTATGTTCCATGATCCTCCGCACCATCTTCTTTATTCCGTACGCAATCGTAATTTCCCTATTTTCTCTCTCCTACTTTCCTTGTGTTTTCCTTCCCCTTCAGCTGCTCTCTATGGAAGTAAAACATTTTCCAGCAAGAGATTGAATGATCGTAAGAACAGATATCTTCCTTTTAGCTAGCTAATTAATGTGGATTTGGGTTATATTACATAGACAAGGATGCAGATAATTACATAAGAATGCTGTGCCAAACAAAAGCCAAAGCTCTCAGTCTCATGCTTAATTCTCTCCCTAATCATGGCACTTGTTCCGATATTGATGTATATATTTTGTCCAGAGAGGCTTAAAGGTCTCTGCAATGTCACAAGCTCTCTGACTCTGTCTCCTCCAGCAAGCATGTGTATCTCATACTGCACTCCGCCAGGTTGTATAAGTATATATGCATCATTCACTTGCTTTTACTTTTAATACAACTAATTCAAAGCTAATTAAGCTAATAATCTTGGTAGAAAGGCATGCTGGTGAATTAATGCCAAAATTAACAGGGATCAGTCACCTCCATTGCATTGATGAAATTCATGCTTCGATAGATATATATATATATATATAGCTCTCGTCCGCAAGTTAATATAAATAGAACACAATAATATATTAAGAAATAAAAACATTTTTCTGTATATCATCAACATCTCAATTTCCATGATAATTAAGATATATCACCAAAGTTTCTACACATGTTCAAAAGGATTAGCTTTATCAACGTTAGAACAGGAAAAAAAAAAGAATAGGAAGAATCCTAATGATCAGTACACCCATTTTTGCATTACACTAATGCTTATCAGTTTATTTAATAATAACTAACCAAAACTCAAAACGATCATAATAACACCAACCAAATTAAATGCATTGCACTGCGTGGCGTGGCATTGCATGTGTACCTAATTCTAATTGACACAGCTCATTGCCTCAAGTACAAAAAAAAGGCATGCTGAATTATTAGATTAATACCTAAAGCTTCTCCTCTTTGGTGGACAGTACGATTGGAAGCACCATAAGACAACATACAAATCACCAACAACAAAAGGAAAAAAATATTTTCTTTTGAAGCAAAAAAAAAAAAAAAAAATTACTCGCATTAGTCACACTTGCACTATTTACATTATAAAACTATAAAAGACTTGACAAAATTATGTACAATATAAAGGAAAGAAATCAATACATTTTTCTTCCCTTCCTTTGCTAAACTGATACTGATAATGACATGGTGCATATCTTTCTACATTATTCACAGTGTTTCATTTTTTCTATATAATTTGATGATTTACTATAAACAACATGATAATTATAAGTAACTATGAATCTGAACCTCGTCCGGGGCTTCTCAGAAAGGAGCTCGATGTGGCACGCCCTTCCGCGGGGAGGTGCGGTAGCTGACAGCGATAGGAGGCGTCCCCGGTGAAATGCTGCCGCTTTCGTTGCCGGAGTGAGCGGTGGTGGCGGAGGCCGGGATTTGGATGAAGCTCCGGCCGAACGCCGGCGCCGTCTTCCGCAACTTGCGAGGCGTCAATGGCTCGTCGGAATATTCTGAATCGAGCATTAGCGACGACTCGCGTCCTGATTTGGGGCGGAGTACGAAGGTGAGCTCCGGGTCTGTTCGCATCCCTTCCAGCTGATAGGAATCACAGAGAAGATATTAGATATATAATTTAATCATAGATGGAGGCAAAGCAAATTGATTATTTTGACGGAAAATTTGATGGAAAGGTGAAACCTTGCAGCCGATGGAGCAGAATCTGAAGGAATCCAAGAGGCTCCGGCAGCAGATTTCGCAGGTGTTGGTGACGCCCTTCCCCTGCCTCAGCTGCGGCCTCTCATTGAGGAACACGATCTTGGCGCTGTTGATTATGTAAGTTTGGATGCAGGAGATGTCGATGAACTTCGACACCTCCGACACTCTGATCACATTGTGGTATGACGACCTCCGAATCTAAACAAATTCGCAACACAAATCGAATTCAATCAGACTCAGTTGATCGATGAAAAAGAGAGCGTTTGTTTGTGAGCAAGAAGAATAACCTGAACGACGTGGTGATCCTTGTGTTCGGGGAGGCAATAGGAGCAGAGGGCCTGGCCGGTGCACTCCAAGCAGTACAAGTTGCACTCGTTCTTATTGGAGTCTCCATGGATGGCGCAAGGAACGAAGAAGCTGGTCTTCAGCAGCGGCCTCAGCCATAGTGGACCCATCTCCCTGTTCCCTCCTGCTGCTGAAAACATTGGGCTCACCTGGAGGAATCGCAATCCATCAATCAAATCCCTAAATCGCATAGGAAAGGATGAATTCGCGGCCGTTACCATCACTTCCGGATCCTCGCTCGCCGCTGGAAAATACGATCTTTGGAGTCGCTGAAACAGGGGAGTTCCAACACGGCGGAGTCTTTATAGCCGACCGCAACTCGAATCGCGGCGCTATGAATTCAGGCTTCGAGGTCGTCGAAAGATCCTACTTTGCATCAAAATAGCAACGGGAATCGCCGCGCAAGCGAGGGGAAAAGGGGGTTGACGAAGGAAGAAAGGAGACGAAGGGGGAAGTTCTAGAGAAGAGAAAGCAACAGAATACTTATCTCTATATGGCGGCTTGCCGAAATGTGTGTGACGACCAAATTGCTCAAAATAAACAAGCCAAGGAGAAAAATAAAAACAAATGGACGATATTTAATCATACAGACTATTTTTTTTTCTCTTTCATTTTTTTCTGCATTACAATTAGTGAATGTTAGATTAAATTGAATTGCTTATTTGTGAATATTTATCTTTTCACATGAGAAGAAAGAGACAGAATGAATTGCACCACTTGCAGTGAATTAATCAATATTGAGAGATAAGATGAAAGCGAACTATATGCAATGACAGTTGACTGAGACTACCATTTTGGCTGAAGAAAGATTTGTTTTTTTATTAATTTTTCAGGAGAAAATGATCGATTAAGAATGCTCTGTTTTATTGCTTCATTAATCCAAAGAGCTAAATGATTACTATTCAATGGAGTCGTTGACTAGGAACTAAATACTTGTCTCGTATATTATAAAATAAGATTAAACTAAGGAATTACTAGTTCCTTTTTTTTAAAAAAAAAAAACAAGGTCACTACCTTATCAAATAAAAAAAAAGAGTTTGGGTGGACGAAGGAAAAGAGAGCAATAATTGATGGTAATTATAATTTTAGTTTTGTTAAGGTGTGATTTCATGGTTGAGCATTTGGTCGTTGTACTTGGAGATGTAGCCATCAGTTGGAGCAAAGGAAGAATTGACACCTCGAAAGTTTGGGTCTTAACGTTTATGAAGGTCCCAATTGTTGAATTTTAATATACAAACAAAAAATATACACACAAATGGAACATGCAATTGTTTTGATTTCATGGGAACGAAAGAAACCTGGATTCATTATTGAAAGAATGAAAATGCTGAAGCAAGGAGACGAAAGAGTAACTGGACGCTGAAATTGCAGCAAGATACCCTCTTCTAGATGTCTCCAAGAGTGGCTTCGTTACCTGTCTATGAAAACCAGAACTTAGAACTAAAGTAAACATTATGATTATATGATGGGGTAAGGTATAGTACCTCTGGTCCATTGGCATGAGAACGCACGAGGATGTCAATGGACCATGACTACCACATCCGTTTAATCAGATTCGAGAAATCCATAAAAGAGTACGAGACATGTTTGGATGTGATTGGAACATTAGATATCCAACCGTCACGTGATGAAGTCTGGGGTTAATACCCCGCAATACCAAGGGTGGGTTGACTCAAAATGTATAGGAGGAAAAGTTACATGGCATGCAGTTCATACTGCACGTGTAATTTTGTAAGTATTTCTCTCTTCCTACCGGTTATCGTTTGCAAGACTCGACAATCAATTGACGCTTGTGATATTTCTCTCTTCCTTCCGGTTATCGTTTGCCAATACCAATCGATTGCCAACACTTGTGATATTTCTCTCTTCCTTCCGGTTATCGTTTGCTTGATTTTGTAAGTATTTCTCTCTTCCTTCCGGTTATCGTTTGCCAACATCAATCGATTGCCAAGACTCGACAATCAATTGACGCTTGTGATATCGAACACAAAAGTTCTATGATCGATTAGCGAGATCGATTGGTTATGATCAATTGATTGACACATATCCCAATCGATTGATGGTCATCAGATCGCATATAGTAGGATTTCAGATCGATTAAGGCAAGTCATACAGTATCAATCGATTAGTAAGTCTAATACATGAGCAATTAAGGTTGATCAAGTGATTATCTATTTGATTAAGGCTCCTATGATTTTTCTTTGGGTTTATTTATACACATGCTACTAAGTTGAACTATTGTATCGATCCAAAGGAAGACACTTTAGGTAGATTTAGTATATTTTGTGTCGATAGATGTATATCTATGTTAAAAGTAATTGACCTAAAGGAAAATTATTTTTATGTCAAATATATGTTTAACGGTAACTTACAAATAAGAAATAAAACTTACTTTGTTCAAATCATGCGCAAAATATGTTGGCCCAAAGGAAGACATTGTGTGTCTAATTATAGTTGTTGTAAACTATTGATGCAGGTTCGACAATGCAATATTCCGGAGGCCATAACTTTTGACTCGGGACTTGGAATGAGGTTATGGTTGTGCTCAAATATGCAAAATTTGGAGATCTATATTTGTTACCGAGGTACCTATAACCGCCAAGTTTCGAGCTCAAATTCCAACGTTTAGATCCGATTTGGAACCTCTAAACATTTTGATAGCTTGCGCTACATCAGAGACCGAAATATAACTCATATAAAGTGGACAATATGTGCATAATATATCGGCCCAAAAAAAGACAATATATGGCCACCTAAGGTTGAGTTATATTAGACAATACTGCTAACAAATTATTTTTTAGTCCAAAGAATAAAATGTAATGTTATATTTGATATCTCATAAACAGCTTATTTATTTGCATCATTTTATTTGCATAACTTTAGATATTTACTATTCTTAGCTTTTATTAAATCATGAGCTTATATTTTTTTTCTCTTTGAATTTTAGTGCAATCTATAACTGTCAGTATTAATAACATCTCTACACTAACTGATTTCAATTTTTCTGAATGGAAAGAGTACGTTATCATAGTCTTAGGCTCCATGGACTTAGACTATACATTGAGGAATGATCGCCCTGCATCCCTGACTAGTGCTAGCACTATTGAGCAGAGAGTTGAATTTCAGCTGTGAGAGTGATCAATCTGCATGAGTCTAAGTATCATGTGACTTTCTATACCGGCACCAATTAAAGGTTCGATAACTGAGAGAGAAGATGCTAGGAGTTTCCTTAGCCAATTAGCAAACCGTTTCGTGGCAAACGAAAAGGTTGAGACAACGACACTCTTTTCGAAGTTAGTGACTATGCGATATAATGGCAAAGGAAACATCAAGGAGTACATTATGGAGATGTCCAATATCACTACGAGTCTGAAAGCACTAAAACTCGAAATGTCTGAGTCTATGTTAGTCATTTCGTGTTGATATCTCTGCTTGCATAGTTCACTACTTTTAAGGTTTTATATAATATTCAAAAGAAAAAGTGGACATTAAATGAGCTTATAGCTCAATGCGTGCAAGAGGAGAGACTAAGGCGTGACGCACCTAAAAGTGCACACCTAACATCTGGTTCTCAGGGGTCGAACAAGAAGAAAAAACGGATCAACAATAAAGGAAAAAAGAAAGCAAATTGTAGATTCTGGGAGTTTTGGCCATCAAGGGCACAAGAAATAGGATAAGGAGTGCACTTATTTCTTCTGCAAGAAGAAAGGTCATCTGAAGAAAGACTGTCCCAAATAAGTCAACTAGCGTGTAAAGAATGGTAAACTTTTCAACTTTATTAGTTCAGAAGTCAATTTAGTTATTGTACCCACTGACACTTGGTGGATAGATACCAATACTACTACTCACATAAGTGTCACTATGCAGGATTATCTCAGGAGTCAACTTTCACTTGATGGTGAAAGATACATTTATACAAGAAATGAAAAGAAGACAAAAGTCGAGTCCATAGGTGTTTTTAAGCTTTGTTTAGGAACTGATGTCTGTTTGGATTTAGAAAATACTTTATTGTACCATATTTTAAATGAAATTTAATTTTAATTTTTTATTTGGATAAATCAGGTTATTCTTGATCGGCATCCAAAACAATGGGCTTCCTAATTAATTAACTATGCCCGCCGTCCTCTGCCCATCCTCTCCGGATATCGTTTTCCTCCTCCACCTCGCTTACTCGTCTCCATGCACTTTCTCTATTGTCGTTTGTGACCATGGTTACTCCCTCTATGACCAGGCCCTCTCCTTCAGAGGCATAGTCGTCGACATGGTCGCCCTTGGTCGTGGCTGCCACAACTAGATCGATGTGTCATCCATGCCGACATACCCTTACGTCAATGCCGAAGGCGAGTAGTTGTGGATTAAGGTTCTACACGAGACGCTCAAGTATGGCCTCGTGCTGTGCTCGTGGATCGACTACCTCTACCTCACTGTCGGCGACACTCTCAAACGCCAGTGTCAGCGGTCAGGCCTTCTGCCATTGTCCCCAAATTTCCAACGTCTACGAATTAGATACCATTATCGATAAATTAACTTAACAATTTCATAAATAATGAAAAAAATCATTCAATACAAATTTAAAATTCGGTAAAATATAGAAAAAGGCGAAATGGTAACATGCTCGCGTGAAATGAACTCGGACCTCTTCTACGACATCTTTGGTAGACTCAACCAAGTCGGGATTAGCCCAGCCTATCTTTAATTCCTAAATTCGTCCCTGTTTGTTATCAACTCACATTCCCCTCAAGAACATCAGTGCTATAATATCATAAAAAAAGAATAAAGATTGAACACGATATTGAATCAATCCAAAGATCATCATAGAGTACCATAACACCTTTTCACGAGATGAGTTGCATATTAAATAAAATCTAAGATGGAACTAATGTTGGACTATCTCACCAGTGAAATCAATTCATGGTCAAAGAACACCTTATCTTATGTTGGAAAAGCTCAGCTCATTGCCTCAGTTCTTCAGGGCGTGGAGTGTTACTAGATGTCCATCCTACTCCTTTCTTGTGGGATTATAGACCGCATATACATCCTCTGTAGATTTTTATGTGGACTACCAAACATCCCTCATAGCATGGACAGGGTTATGCAGGCTTAAGGGAGAAGGTGGTCTTGCCTTAAAGGATTTGAAAGCATAGAACCTTGCTTTATTGGCCAAGGTCCTATGGCGTATACAAGACAAGCAAAACACCTTATGGATACGATAAGTGCACCATGCATATTTATAGTAGGTGGGGCTATGGGAGTGGCAAGTCAAGAAAACGGACTCCTCACTCATCAAAAGGGTACTACACATCAGAGACAGTATCTTGGCAGCCGCAGACAGCCTCAAGGTAGCGGGACAGACTCTAGCTACATGGTTCAATCAGAGGAAGGGGAGAGCTTATGACCACTTCAAAGATGTGAGGCCCAAGAAGCCATGGGTGAAGATGGTCTGGCAGAAGTACCTTCAGCTGAGTCATGCCTTCACGCTTTGGATGCTAGCACACGGATGACTCCCTACACGCGCTCGATAGGAGTACCTGGAGAACGGGCGGTGCACCTTTTAAGACTGGAGGAGGAGACATTGGACTATGTGTTCTTTATATGTGATCCTGTTTGCCAGCTTTGCGGGAGAGCCAGAGTTTGGCTACGAATGTGTCTCGAGATGCCTACATATCGATGTATGCTGCAGGTATTCAGACTTCAATACAGGGGGAGCTCCACCCTGACCAGAGTACGTCACCTTGCCAGGTTATCATTGGTACATCACATTTGGAGGGTGAGGAACCGCAACATGTTTGAGGGGATATGATTGGATGTAGAGATGGTCTTCAGGAAGACACAAATCCACGTCTACAGGTCGTTTGGTATATTCTCGGATCAAGTACTCAGGCAGGGGTGATACATCTTGGGGCATGTAGCTTTTTGGTTACTACCCTATTGCATACACATCATATCATCCATGCATTCATACTTTCTACTTGGGCATATTCTTTCTAGCATACATGTAGGGTAGCTAGGACTATGACAACATGCACTTTTGGTAGTGTGCGGGAGTCCATTTTTGATACATAGACAAAGAGCATCATGCATTTTGATTAGTTAGAGAGCATACATATAGATAGGTCTCCATTAAACCCCAGGACATTGCATTTTGCATATGCATGGAGTTTTATAGTCGAGTCTCGGCTAGGGTTCAGAGGACATACACTTCATCTGTTATCCATAGTACCGAATTAAGGGGGTTACTCAGAGCTGACAGCACGTTAATGACAAGTAACTACCTTCGGTCAAAAAAAAAAACTTTTCAGCATGATGCCTGATGCTGGATACTTGATATGGAGCTTGGAGAGACATGGAGTCACATGGAGGAGATGCCGAGAGCTGATACTTCGATGATGTTACCACTACGACAATGCCGATGGTGCCAACTCTTCATGCATTGATGGAGCTCACTCAGTAATGAGAGGATGATTTGTTGAGAGCTGTGAGATCATTTGAGTTAGAGTGTGTACACCTTGAGCTGGTGAGGGAGAGCATAGTGTATATATCTTGAGTGGTTAGGAGTGAGAGTTTCCACCTTTTCAGAGAGGAGAGCAGTGTGGGATGTAGTGTGGATGAGGATATGTAGGTGAATAGATCCACATTGAATGATCTATCTAGTCCGCAGCAAACGGCTCGCGGTAAAGACATGATAAATTCGTTTATGGCCGGGGCTTTGCCAAAAAGTCTATGAGGATGAATAAATCCACCAAAATAACTTATATAGTCCGTAGCAACGACTCACGATAAAGGCATTATAAATCCGTTGATAGCTGACCACTTGCTAAAAGTGTGGGGGGGGAGGGGGGAGACGGTGATGGGGACCTACATGCATCCTGACGCTGATGGGGGAGGGACCCTGGCCCACACTTTGGGTCAAGGATGAGGAGCACGAGCTTATTCACACATCTTTAGGCTTCATCTTGACCGCACAAAAGCCCAGATGAGTCGGTTTCTTAGAGGATGGAGGGTGGTGACATGGAGGACCGAGAGGATGTTTGACATTGATGACGACATGGAGGCGCCTGTAGGAGGCGATTGTTTTGACAGTGATGACAGAGTCTGGTCAATGCTTAATCTCCTATGATTTATATAGAAGATGCGTAATCGATCGTAACATGCCTAATGGTAGATACGTTCAGAGAGTGTTGGTACACATAAGAGCACTTGTACGTTATGCTTTGGTTTCCTTCTCATATTTGATTTTTCGTCAGACATGACATAAGTATGATTCCTATTTTTTTTGTATGTTGTACTTTTTTTTGATGATATTTCTTATCTTTCATCAAAAACTAAGATGAAACTAATGTATGAAGTTATATAAATTATTATTGAGCAAAAGTCAAAAGAGCGTTCTTTTTTACCGAATAGTAAAAAGGACGTCCCACCTCATATAAAATGACACAATTGTCCACCAATATTGTTTTCATTATTATCTTGTCTCCCTCTTAAATCGGGGCACATTATAACAGTTACGAAACCGTAACTGCTACACAGTTATAATAGCTATGAAGCCGTAGTTGCTACACAGTTGTAGCATCTATGGTTTCGTAATTGCTACAATTGAGTTGTCACACAATTGTAGTAGCTACGATTTCGTAACTGCTATAATATGAAGAAAAAAAAATTAAGACTAAAATTGTTCGAAGTTTTTGAAAAAGATTTAAACAACATTTTTGAGCCTGCAACCTGATCGGTATGAGTTTCACCCCATAATTAATTGTAGATCTGAATGAGCTTTCAGTTGATATATTGTGTATCCTATGGTTCGTAATTGCTACAACTGAGCTGTCACGCAGTTATAGCAGCTACAAGTTCTACAACTTATTACTGAATGGAACCCGTAATAATCAGGTTTCAAGTGTCGTTTAATTTTTTTTCGAAGACTCTGAATAATTTTAATTTTAATTTTTTTTTCACATTATAGCAGCTACAAAATCGTAGCTGCTATAATTATGTGACAATTTAGTTATAGCAGCTACTGATTCGTAGCAGCTACTGATTCATAGCTGTTACAATTACGTAGCAACTACATATTTATAATTGTTATAACATATTAATTTAAGTAGAAAAAAATAAAAAATAAAATAATAATAAAAATAAATTATTATTATATAGTAGATAATAATTGAATAATTATATATAGAATTAAGACGTCCTC
>JBBUKS010336122.1:0-20079 GCA_038050645.1 Hedychium gardnerianum
TCCAATTCCCTTTAATGCTTCTTCATCCTTGGCTTTGTCTTGTAAGCTTGTAACCTCTCCTTGGCTCACATTACCTACTTTCTTTGTTCGAGGTCAATACTCTACTCACATAGTTCGATTAGACCATAACTTTTGTGCACAGTCGGCGATTAGACCTTTTGGCAGTCTAGGCTCTGATGCCAATTGTTAGGATCGAAAAAATATAGATATCTCAACAATGGTATGATATTATCCACTTTAGGCCAAAGCCCTTATGGTTTTATTTTTGGGCTTTACCCAAAAGTCCTCATACCAATGGAAATAGCTTTCCCTTATAAGTCCATGATTTTTCGATGTGTTTTCAATGTGAGACTTTGTTTGCAACTTTGCAAACCCCAATAGATTGCACAAGTCACTTCTTAACATTAAATTGGTGTAAACCCATTAAACACTAATTTGCTAATCCCTTATGGAGAATTAGTCCTCGTTTCAAGGTGAAGATTCTAGAAAATCAGGTTAAGGTAACCCTTTGTCACTAAGGGCTCCCTGGGCATACAATCTAAAATATCTCCTCTACATGGTGGCCAACTCTTCGTATCTACATGCATTCACCACACACACATTACATCAAACACATACTTGGCACAACACACATAGAACAAGTCATAAACACATCATAGAACAATGAAATGGACAAATCCATAGTTAATACATCAATTTCACATCACAATTACTTCCTAAATCCTAGAATTCGAAGGAATACTCCATAACAATGAAGAAACAAACAAAAGACATGAAGAATAATATTCTACAACTCAATACACAGAGAAGAGAGAAGAGAATATTTATCAATGCGATGTAGATATCTTTAGAAGAGTCTTCTTGCTCCGGAGGTGGACGAATCATCTTGATGGGTAAAGATGGATGCTCTAGGGTTTCCCCTAAAAGGGTAAAACCCTCTCCTAAGGAAGGGGGAGGAGCCCTCTTATCCAAGATGAGTCAAGCAAGGGTTTGCTTGACCCTTTTATGACTCCCCCAAACTTTCCAGATCTGTCCTAGTTACTAGGCTCCATGAAAATAGGGTTTTTACCCATTATACCACTTTATCTCAGGTTGAAATTTGAACTAAACTTGTAGATCTTAAAATTATCTTCAATTTGATAGGTCATTAGCCCCGTAATTCCAACCGAGCCAAAAGTTATGGTAGTTCAAAGTTTGGTCTGCAGTCTAGGCGGAGGATGCTACACGGCCATGACTGGGAGGTATGGTTGTGCCTTTTAGCATGGCTAGACCATGTTTTCTGCTGTTACACTCTAAAGAAAAGTTGTAGATTCTCAAGTTATCTACATTTTGGTAGATCAGCCTGCCTCCAACCGTGCAAAAAGTTACAGCCATTTTACTTTTGGTCTATAGTGATGTCTGGAATTCGACATGGCTGTGTCGTGATCAATTCGGGAAAAACTTGGATTTTGACATGGCTGTGCTTTTTAGCATGGCCTGGCAATGTGAGAATCTTTTGGCCCTAATTTCGTCCGAGGAACATGGTCGTGTCACAGGATACGCCCGGAGCTTGTTCTTTGATCAAAATTCTCTTATGAAAGTCTTTTGAAAGCCTCTTTCTTTATGTATGCTTTGTGTGTTAAGCTCGATGATGCTCCAACTTCACGTTCCAAGGCTTTTTACTTCATTTTAGCTTTGAATTCACAACCTATAAATGAAAATAAGCAAAGAGCAATTCTCCGAACCAAAAGAGTGAAAGTAACGAAATCACATAGAAATAAGGTGTGCGAATGTAAATCATGCTCATGAAATGTAACAAGATATATACTAAATGATGCTTAAAAATATGCATAATCTACACACACTAGAATTTGATGGAGCCAAGGATAGAAAGGCACGACCGTGCTTGGGAGGCACGACTAGCCCGTGAAACATACTAGAAAGCTTGGAGAAGTTGATGGAAAGTCACAGTCATGCCTGGAAGGCACAGCCAAGCCATGATCGTTGCTAGAGAACATGGATGACTCAGTACGACCATGCCTGGGAGGCATGACCTTGCTCTTGCTGAAGAAGGCACGGTTGTGCCTATGAGGCGCAACTATGCTTGGCTGATTCCACTTCAAACTTGCTCCAATATCCATTTTTCTCCATTTTTGTTCCAAATTGCATCCTGTTAATCAAAATATGAAAAGAGCATATCTTCAAACCAAAGTAGTAAAAGTAGTCACATAACAATGAAATAAGATGTGATAGTGTAGATCTTGCTGGTGAAATATAACTAAATGTGCAACAAACAATGCCTAAAAACATACATAATCTATGCACATCAATAATCCAATTGGCGGGGTTTTGAATTATGGTACGCTCGAGGTTAGGTAACAGAAGAGGGATTCTATTTTTTCTAATAAAGTCATAACCTCTCTCCTCCCGACTAATCATCTTCATCGCCAAACACGTGTTGAGATTAATCTTAGAGTTACCATGTGTGATGTCCAACCCACATAACTCACACCCCAAGTGTATGACGATGTGTGTAATTAACCCACTAAACACAATAGTGCTCGAAGATGCTATATCGGATCTCGCTAGGTTAAGAGCAAAATGAAATCCCGAATCAAAACCCACTTTATTCAACATGGCCCGAAAATAGTAAAGCTCTATTTTCCGCACCACACCATCACTATCACATGGACCAAAAATGGTCTTTCTCATAACGCGGTGGAGGTAGCAGAAAACTAGGTTTTGAAGAGATGAAGCCTTGGAACGAGAAAATGCATTACTATCAAATGAACTACGAAACCTACGAGGGGCAAACCAACATAATTATTGAAATCATATAGAGACCATTTATAATCATGATTCATGAGGCAAAAGTTAATCTTCCCCTCATTGTCGTTATCCGAAGCAAAATAGGTCTTTATTGAACTTAGGAATTTAAGGGTGATTCTAGGGTAGGTTAGATAATGTAGACTCATCAAATCTTTCCAACCTATGTTATTTAATTATCCAATCTACATAATCCCTAATCCCTAAGATTTCAATTGTGTAATTGTCTAGATAACAGGTACATATAATTTTTCAAGTAAGAAGAGTATCAAGTCTAGCTTTTTGTTCATCATTTTAAAAAATAATTTCATAAGAATTTTTGTTACCTTCATCACGTGCCCAATGCTTTCCTTTGTCAGTGGCTTTTCCTTTTCCTTTGTCGAGATGATCTCCCCCACTAGATCCACCATTTCTAAGAAATCGCTTCATTATTTTGGAAGGTCACAAGTCAAAGAGGGGTGATTGGTTGGTTGTGGAGGAAGAGAAAGTAAGGGAAGAGAGATCTTGAGATCTTGGTAGAAATCAAGAAAGAGGGAAGATCTCTGATCCAATTTGGATCAAGATTAAGAAGAGATCTTGAAAGAATCTTGGAGAAGAGAGTTCTTGAGAGAAAACTTGAAGGAGGGGCTTGGGAGATGGAGAAGACTCTTTCTTGGAAAGATTTGAAAAGAAGTGAAGAAGAGAGAAGCTTTGATCTTGCCTTTGGAAGAGAGATCTTAGGAAGGAGGAGGAGTTGAAGAGAGAAGAAGTGAGATTGAGAAGGGGCACGGTCGTGTGAGAATGAAACATGGGTCGTGTTCTAGTTTTCTTATCCCTCAATGTTGCGCCACACGGCCATGTCTTTTGACACTGCCCTTCGATGACAGATTCTATCTGCGAAGTCTTGTTTTCACATGGTCGTGTCTAAATGGCATGGTTGTGTTCATTTCATTTTTCATATTTTTTGAACATCCTCCAAGTTTGACACGGTCGTGTCAACATACACGTCCTTGACATGATTCTTCAAGCTTCTCTTTGAAAAGTAGCACAGTTGTGTCGAAAGACATGAATGCTACATGATTGTTGCTTTGTTTTGCTCCAAAACTGGCATGGCCATGTCAAAAGACACAACTTTGTCATGGCTTGATCTAGCATTTTCTTCAGTAGAGGCACAGTCATGCCTGAGAGACACGGTCATGCCTGAGAAGCACGACCCTACCGTGAGACATTTGGGAGGTTGCGTCAAATGAGACACGATTGTGTCAAAAAGATACAGCCATGCCATGGCTTGATCTAGAACTTGATGCTGGTGAGGCACGACCATGTCAAAAGACACAGCCCTGCCATGGTTCAATCTATCCCTTGGTGATGATGAGGTACGACCATTCCTTTTGGGCACGACCTGCCTTCAAGTGTTCTTCAATACACCTTCCACGCCCGTGGTAAGCACCATGACCAGCTCGTGTGGGTGTGCAAACTTGAAAAATGCTAAAATAAGACTCACGCAAACATCAAAAATAATACAATGAAAATAAGAACTAAAATACGAAAATGAACACTTGGGTTGCCTCCCAAAAAGCGCTAGTTTAAGGTCGCAAGCTTGACCCGTATCTTGGCTCAACTGAGAGTCTTTGCCTTGAAGGGGTTGTGTTCCCCTCCACCATGACAGGAAGAAATTTCTAGCCCTTCCTTCATCCGGGCCCTTGCCGGGATGATGTATTTATCTTTTATCATCTTGGACTTTTATTCTTGACTCGTCGGACTTGGTGCTACATCCGGCGGTCGCACATCAGGGTGATGTTTCTTCTTCTTCGGTTGGAGTCCTTCCAACCTACAACACAAACTTTTAATAGCAAAAAATGAATTAGAAGCCTTTGATAAATCAAATTCTATTATATCCTCACCTACTACCAATGAGAGCTTGTGATTCTTAACATCTATCATAGCTCCAGCCGTGACAAGGAAAGGTCGTCCCAAAATGATTGGAATCTTTAGATCTTCTTCGATTTCTAAGATCACAAAATTTGTATGGACAATGAAGCTCCCCACTTTCACTACACATCCTCAATAATACCCATTGGGTATCTACAAGAGTGATCTACTAGTTGTACTGACATTGTAGTTAATTTAAGGTCATTTAATCCATGATTCTTGCAAACAGAATAAAGGATGAGACTTACACTCGCTCCGAGATCACAAAATACCTTACTTATCAAGATTGTGCCAATTTTGTAAGGGACAGAAAACCTACTTAGATCTTTGAGCTTGGGAGGTAGCGTGTTCAGAATCAAGGCACTATACTCCTCAGTTAAAGCAACTGTCTCATACCCATCCTTCATGTGTCAATTGGAAATGATTTCTCTCATGAACTTGGCAAATTTAGACATTTGTTGCAAAACATCTATGAGAGAAATCTCAATACAAAGCTCTTTGACCTTTTCAAGAAACTTGTTAAACTCTTCATCTTTTTTCGCCTTGGCTATTCTTTAAGGGAAGGGAATCGGTGGTACATATCCCCTCACTGGGGGGACTTCAATTGGTTCGTCATTCTCAACTTTCTTTTGTATATGATCATTGTATTAGGAGGGAGGAGTAGGCTCTCCAATTGGCACATGTTCGATCCCTTTGTTCTTTGGTGTCACTTAGGGTTCACCCAAGCTCTGTTCGTTTCTCAACTCAACTATGTTGCAATGCTTAACAGGATTTGGCTTGGGCTTTCTCGGAAATTTCCATGGAGATTTTCAAGATGAGCTAGCCATTTGTGTCATTTGATTATCAAGCACTTTTAAATATTTTTCAACATTGTCCATCCTTCCACAAAGTTTCATGATTTCATTCTTCATTTCAACTTGAGTGGCTTGCATCTCTTCTAGGATTTTCTCTAAGCCTGAGGGTTGTGAATTTTGTCAAAAATCGGATGATTGCACTATTTTCTCTTGATTGTTGTGGTAAGAAAAATTTGGATGATTTCTCCATCCGGGATTGTAAGTTATGGAGTAAGGATTGTTGGGTCTTGGGTTGAAGTTTCCAATAGTGTCCACTTGTTCAATTTGAGTCAATTGTGTAGTAATCGCTCCTATTTGGCATGCTTCCTTTGTGTGTTCTATGTCACTATAAACTTCACAACTTGTGTTTACCACATTCACTAGATTCACATTCGTTGAGTCAAACCTCATTATAAGAGCATCCATCTTTGCAGAAATTAAGTCCAATGTATTCACATCATATTTTCCGTGAATCTTAATTGGGTTGCTTTACTCTGATGCCCATTGATCATGGTTAAGTGCAACACTTTTAATAATTTTTTCAGCTTCATCTAGTCCTTTGTTCATTAAAGTTTCGCCTGCTGCGGAGTCCAAAGACAACTTTGTTTGATAATTAATTCTATTATAAAAGGTATGAATGATGAGCCATTTTTCAAGTTCATGATAGGAGCACTGTCGAAGAAGTCCTTTAAATCTATCCCAAGCTTCATAAAGAGATTCTCCATCCTTCTGCATAAAACTTATAATAAGATTTCTTATATGGACAGTTTTGCGTAAGGATAAAACTTTTCCAATAATATTTGTTCACATTTTTCACAAGTAGTAATATTGTTCGCATGCAATGAATTGAACCAAGCTTTAGCTCTATCCCTCAATGAAAAGCTAAATAACAATAATCTGATGATCTCTGTTGTGACACCATTTATCTTCTTGGTTCCACAAATTTTTCAAGTGTTGATTGGGGTCTTCAGTGGGTCCTCCCTCAAATTAATTTTGTTGGACCATAGAAATAACAACTGGTTTTATTTCAAAATTATTTGCCTCAATAGAAGGTCTAGTGATGATAGACCTTAGGCCCCTTATGTATGGTGATGCATAATCCTTCAGTGGTTTGTTTGCCATGGTAGACTATATTTTTTCTTCTTCTAATTATCTTTGCAGATCTCTTCTTCTTTTGAATGTTCTGTCAATCTCAGGATCAACAGGTAAAAGATCTCCTGCAATATTAGTCCTTCACATGCAAAAGAATAAATCCAAATCTTCTTCAAAACAAAGTTCCAAAACAAAGTTATTTCAAAGAAGAAAATGCAAAAAATTTAAGAAAGGGAATTCAATTGCAAAACTATTCACAAGACAAGAAAATATAGAATCTATTAACAAAAAGAAAAGAGTCTATAGTAACTAAATTGCTAGTCAACTAATGTTAATCGAAAATCGTCCCTAGCAATGGCGCCAAAAACTTGTTGATGAAATTGCAAGTGCATGGTTAAGTCATCAAGTAATAAAAATCTTGATCCATAGGGATTATTGATTAAACACTAGTCAAGTTCATAAAGCAAGTTATCTAAATAATCAAAGGTCATGTGAAAGCTTGATTGTAAGAGCTTAAGAGAGAAAGAGATAGAGATAGAGATCCAATGAGAGCAGATGATCACAAATAAAGGAATTGGTTTGGGAAGGCGATCCTAGGATTTCAGTTTCATTATGATGCTAGTTGATGTACTATGAATTGCTCATACCCTTACCCTCCATGTTTATATTCTTTTAGGGATTCTAACTAAATTACCAGTATAGACCCATGAAGGTTATACCGGAGTGTCTACACCATTTTTCTTCAATGCTATTAAGTATAAGAGGTAATATAGAAAGTCCGGTTGAAGGGATACCCATTGTCACATGAGTGTCCTCCGGTCATATAGTCTAGATTACACAAGTCACTTCCTAACATTAAATTATTGAAAACCCATTAAGTTCTAATTAGCAAATCCCTTGCGGAGAATTAGTCCCCATTTCAAGATGATGATTCTAGAAAGTCCATTTAAAGGGATACCCTTTGTCACTAAGGGCCCCTGTCATATACAATCCAAAGTATCTCCTCTGCATGGTGACCAATCCTTCACATCCAATTGTATTCACCACACACACATTTAATCAAACACAAATAAGACACAACACAAGTGGAACAAGTCATAAACATGTCATTAAACAAGGAAATTGGAAAATCCATAGTTAATAAATCAACATCACATCAAAACTACTCCCTACATCCTAGAATATGAATAATCTACTTCAAAGCAAGGGAATTGTAATCCAAAGACAATGAAAGAAGCATTCTTACAATCCAAACAAATAATAGAGAGGAAGAAATGCTTAGTGAGATGATGTTGATATCTTTGAATGAAATCAAAGCTCAGAAGGTGGACGGATTATCGA
Organism: Hedychium gardnerianum; assembly: GCA_038050645.1. Taxonomy (NCBI): domain Eukaryota; kingdom Viridiplantae; phylum Streptophyta; class Magnoliopsida; order Zingiberales; family Zingiberaceae; genus Hedychium; species Hedychium gardnerianum. Next base: position 7,983 of record JBBUKS010336122.1, read on the forward strand.
AATTTGCTTTCGAATTGGACCTTGTGGGTTCCCTCAAAGGAAAAATCTTTCTCCCCTTTGAAAAGGGGATCTTAAGCCCCTTTTATATGCCCCCCCCCCAGTGTCTGTAAATGACATGACATGGTTGTGCCTCATGGGCACGGTCGTGCTATGACAAAGCTATCGAAGCAAGGCACAACTCTGCCTCATGGGCACGATCGAATCGTGGACTATTTTGGATTTTTTGCTCTGGTAAAAGGCATGGTCGTGCCTTAGAGGCACGACCAAACTATGATGCATGTTGGATGATATGGGTGATTAGACCGGGCCCCCAAGCAGTACGGGCAGATGAGCGCGTGGCAAAAAGTCAAAGGTCAGGACTAGCGGAAGAGCGCGCCCACCTGACTAGGAGCACTTATCGGGATCACCGGCCGAGATCAGAATAACCAACCAGAAACATTGACCTAACGGACCCTCCTGTCCGACCACAGACCGATCGACCCTGGTCGGATTGATCATAAAGGCCTGTGGTACCAACTCACTCGTCAAAAGTACGTTTCAAGTGAATCATCTTCCCGGTCGGGTATACTATGTGATCGACCGGATATACCTTACCATCGGCCAATGCCTCTAGCACATCGATAGGGCCTAGCTCCGACACTAACAGTATGATCAGAACATCTCTATTGGTACCCAAGACACCCCCTGAAAGTACAGAGAATGACGGGTTTTTCGTATCATGGTATGCTCACTCATGCCTTAATATTACACGCCATTAATACTGACAGTACACGCCCCAAAGGGGTATATAAAGGGCTGGATGTCACTGGTGCATGGGTTTTTTTTCCTTTTCTCTAAGACTCTCCTCTTTTTACTATTTTTAACTGCTTTAGCTACTTCCTCTTGATCAAGTCTGACTTGAGCGTTGGAGAGAGATTCCTAGGCCTCTCGCCTAGAGCTCTCCTTTAACCCTTCATCTCTTTTTTTTTTCCTTTCAGGGATCTGACCTTAGAGATTGGGGAAGATTCCCGCCACCAGCATTTCTACGGACGAGCCCCTCACTCGACAATTTGGTCCATAAGGTAGGGGAAGACCCTGCTCAGCGGCTTTGTCAATATTTCTACAGCTCACCGATGGTTCACCCCTCGAAGGTCTCCGCATAGGAACAAATTGGCGTCATCTTTGGAAACTTTTTAAATCTTGAGCAGATACTGAGATTGATGACATTGGAGGATCCAACTTGCCCTCGTCGCAAAGAGAACTGTCCTAGGCAATCACGGCGGTCGTGCAGGAGGTCATGCAGCAGTAGCAGGCTGCATGGCAGCAGAGACAAGAAGCATGTTTACAATAGCAACAATTCATGTGGCAACAGCAGCAGGTTGCATGGCAAGCGAGTGGCCTGTGCAACCTTTACCTCCAGGGATTCTGACCTCGTCAGTCGGAGCCCCGCAGGGTGCTCAGCAAAGACTATTCACACCAGCAAACACGCCACTGGCCTTTGGTCAACCTGCGGTTGAAGCATCACTCCAACCGGAGCAGTAAGGGGAATCCTCGATAGCTCGTGCCAAGGCCCAAAATGTCGCCAAAAGTAAAAGATCGGCGCCTAACGGAGCTAACGGACCCAAATGCCCGTCGTTCGCAGAAAATGTCTTAGGTGACCCCTTGCCTAAACATTTCCACCCCATGGCCATTGGGGAGTATAGCAGGTCGGCAGACCCGGAAGACCACCTATGCAAGTTTGAGAACGCAGCGCTACTGCACCAATACCCGGACGAAGTAAAATGTAGGGTCTTCTTGACGACCTTGGCGGGTCCATCACAAAAGTGGTTCAACCGTCTGCCGACCGGATCTATTCATTCTTATAAGGAATTCAAAAGCGCGTTTCTGCAACACTTTGCCAGCAGTAAGAGATATGTGAAGACTCCCTTAGACCTATTCTCCATGAAGAAGAAGTTGAAAGAGTCCCTAAAAGATTATCTTCAGCGATTCAACAAGGTGGCTTTGGATGTCTAGGCAGTTACCCCCGAAATTCTGGTTAGCTCCTTCTCGCAGGGTCTGCAGGAGGGTGACTTCTTCTGGTCATTGGTGAAAAAGCCCCTGGTCGACTTCGATCACCTCATGATCTGGGTTATGAAATATGTAAACGTGGAGGAGGCCTAGTCAGCACATAAAAACGAGGTCAACGCCTAGTCAGTTCATCCAATCGCAAAGCCCCTCCACCTCCACTAAAGTATAATGACCGTCCAGAATCCCATCACTAGATGCCCCGCAGAGAAAACATTGTGGTCCATGAAGTTGAAGCCTTTTGAGCCCCACAGCCTAGGAAGTGGTATCCTATGTTGACAGGCATTTTATGTTCCTACCACCAAAGAGAGGGACATGATATCAGAGACTGCTACCAACTCAAGAGGTTGGGAACAAGCCTCGGAGTGGAAGTCTCCCAACTAGAAGCGCTCTCCATGCCATTCAGATCAAAGGGAGATAGAGGGGTCATCTGTCAGGCGTGCCAGGACGCCCCTGAAAATCTATAGAAAACCCACACCACCAAACGAAGATAGGACAAAGCATAAGGGTAAAGCTCCATTGAGAGGGACGATCGACATGATATATGGGGGCCCCACCGAGAGGGATTCCAACAGAGCCTGCAAAACTCATAGTAGGCTACTGGAAAATTTCAAAGTGAGTACCAGCGCCATGAGGAGTTGTGGACCAACAATAAGTTTAGGACCATGAGACCTAGAAGGGATCAAAACGCCAACCCCTCTTTTTAGATTCACCGGACACCAAGTTCAGTCGGTTGGACAGTTCACTCTGTCGTTGACCCTTAGAGAAGAACCCAGAGAGAAAACCCGAGGGACACCCTTCGTGGTGGTGGAAGCCGAGTCATCATACAATGTCATCCTCGGAAGACCGGCTCTAAACACCTTCCAAGCCATAGTCTTCACCTTTCACCAAAAGATAAAATTCCCTATGGGAAATCAGGTCGGAGAAGTAAAGGGAAACCAGTCAGTCACCCGGAGGTGTTATGTCAACATCATCCGAACTGGTTCTAATAAGGCCAGAAGGGTCCAAGGAGCGCAAGTCAACGTCTTTCAAGAAGAGGCCGCTCGGCCAATGGTTGGGGTATTGGACGAAGACAAGGAGGAAATTCAAATCCACCCAAGTGACCTGACTGTACCACCCGCATAGCAGCTCGCCTACCCAATGATGTAAGGGGGTAGTTAGAAAAATGTTTGACACAAAACCATGACGTCTTCTCCTGGTCGGCTTTCAAAATCAAAGGTGTGCCCCCGACTGTGATTATGCACAAGCTCAATATCCTCCTGGAGTCGAGGCCGGTCAAGCAAAAGAAAAGACATTTCAACTCAGAATAAGATCAAGTGATCAGGGCGGAAGTCGCCAAGCTCCTAGAAGTTGGGCACATTCGAGAAGTACAGTTCCCCACTTGGCTGAAAAATGTTGTTCTGGTGTCAAAGCCGGGCGGGCAGCAAGTGGTGGGTGTGCATTGACTTCCACGACCTGAACAAGGCGTGCAAGAAAGATTGCTACCCCTTACCCAGCATCGACCAGCTGGTTGACTCGACCTACGGATGTGAGTACATTTACATGTTGGACGCTTATCAGGGCTATCATTAGATCCTATTGGCTCTAGAAGACCAGGAGAAGGTCATCTTTATTACCTCCGCAGGCACGTTCTGCTATAATGTCATGTCCTTTGGGCTGAAGAATGTAGAGGCTAGGTATCAAAGGTGATGGATTAGGTGTTCAAGCATCAGATTGGAAGAAACATCGAGGTATAAGTGGACAACATCTTGATTAAGTCAGCCCGATCAGATAGCCTCATAGATGATATTGAAGAGACCTGTGGCACCCTGAGGAAATACGGGCTCAAGTTGAACCCTAACAAATGCCTCTTCGGAGCCAAGAGTGGTCGCTTCCTCAACTCTGTAGTTACCAAGCGAGGAATTGAGTCTAACCTGGAGAACGTACAGGCTCTTCGAGACATGGTCCCGCCCCAAAACCTCAAGGAAGACTAACGACTGGTCGGCTGTATCACAACGTTGTCTCATTTTATCTCCTAGTAGGTGACCAAGAGCCTCCCCTTCTTCAAGGTATTGAGGAAGGCTTCAAAGTTCAAGTGGGACGAGAGCTGCAGCTTTTCTTTTGCTGAGCTGAAGGAATATCTCGCGCAGCTACCACTCCTATCCAAACCATTGCTCGGTGAATGTCTTTGGTTATACCTGGCGGTAGGATAATGAGCCCTGGGAGTAGCTCTTGTTCGAGAAAAAGAAGGCACGCAGCACCCGGTCTACTTCATTAGCCACCTGTTGAAGGATGTAGAAAGTAGGTACAAAGCCTTGGAAAAACTAGCATTGGGGCTAGTCATGACTGCTCGACGGTTGAGAACGTACTTCCTCTCTCACCCGATCACGATCCTCACCAACAGAAATTAGGGCAGGTGCTGACCAATCCTGAGGCTTCAGGGAGGCTAATCAAATGGACTACCGAGTTCAGCGAGTTTGATATCCAGTACCAACCCCAGATGGCTATAAATGCTCAGGCCTTAGAAGACTTTATGACGAAGACAGCAGGTCCTGTGATCCAGAAGGAGTCTAGAAGATTTATGTGGACGGGTCAGTCAACAATTAGGGCAGTGGAGTTGGAGTCTTATTGATTTAACCTCGAGAGGATGTCCTACAGTTGTCCATCAGACTCAACTTTTGAGCCACTGCCAACGAGGTGGAGTATGAGGCTCTCTTAGTCAGCCTGCAAACAACATGGAGTGTAGGGGTTGTTCGAGTGGTGATCCACTCAGATTCACAGTTGGTTGCTAGATAGTTTAATGGAGGCTTTGAGATCAAAAATGAGTGCCTGAAGAAGTACGCAGAGGCCTACGAACGGCTGAAAGGCAATTTTCAAGAAGTAACACTACAAAAGATTCCCTGAGCGGACAATCTCAAGGCTAACGAGATGGCTAAAATGGCCAGTGCTATGGCCACTTGGACACTTGCTGAGCCAACCTCGCAGACCCTACTCGTGGCTAAGATCGACAAGCTACCCGAATACAATGCAGCACAAGACTGGAGGACACTGCTCATTTTATACCTCTAGCTCATAATCATGCCTCAAGAAGCGGAGACAGCGAGGCGACTCTAAAGGCAGGTGGTCAGATTCACACTAATCGGAGATTCCCTTTATAAGCGCGCCTTCTCCAAGCCTTTTCTCAAGTGTTTAGACCCCGACGAGACAAACTATGTCATGTGGGAGGTCCACGAGGGAATTTGCGGAAACCATGTTGGAGGTCAGACTCTCGCAAGAAAAATCCTTCTGTCTGGGTATTATTGGCCCACCCTTTAGACTGACATAGCTCAGTTTGTCGCTGGCTTCCCTCACTGTCAGAAACATCAGAACCTACCTCATCACCCGACCGCGTAGTTAAGAACGTCTACAGTGTCACAACTGTTCGACCAATGGGAGATGGATATTGTCGGACTATTCTCGACCAAGCCTCAACAATGAAAATTTCTCCTAGTTATGGTGGATTATCTTTCTAAGTGGGTCGAAGTCAAACCACTCGCCTGCATCATGGAAGAGGTCGTCATGAAGTTCATATAGCGAAACGTCATTTGATGGTTCAACATTCCATGCAAATTGGTGTCTGACAATGGATGATAATTCCAAGGATGAAAGCTTAGAGAATGGTGCATGGGGTATGGCATCAAATAGGCCTCACCTCAATTGCCTATCCGCAGAGCAATAGACAAATGGAGGTGGTCAACTGAGAGATCGTCAGGGGGCTTAAGATCAAATTGGATCACGTTGGAGGAAGTTGGGTGGACGAACTTCCTAGCATCCTTTGGGCCTACCGGATGACCCCCAGAGAGAGCACCGACCTAACACCCTTCTACTTGGTCTATGGAGGGGAAGCGGTAGTGCCAGTAGAAGTCAGGGAAGAGTCCATCAGACGAGCAACTTATGGGGAAGATAACGCTGAGCTACGGGCTTAGAACTGGATTTGCTCACCGAGACAAGGGAGAGAACAACTGCTTATCTCATGGCATACCGTCAGCGGATGAGGCAGACCTACAACAAGCGGGTCATCCCTTGAACTTTATAGATCAAGAATTTCGTTTGGAAGAGGGTGAAGCCGGTCGGAGATGTCAGTAAACTAGAACCCCAATGGAGTGGCCCATATAAGATCACCCGCAAGCTAAGCTTTGGAGCCTACTATTTGTAGAGTTCGAATAGAAGAGAGCTAGACCGACCATAAAGTGCGAACCACTTGCAGCCGTAATGAAGCAAAGGCCCTTCAGTATCCTCCTTTATTTATTTAGTATTGTATTTAACCACATCTAATGTTTTCCCAAAAATGAAAAAGTTCTTGCAGATCAAAAAGATGTTCCTATCTAAAATCTACCTAAGCCTACAATAAAGCTCCGACCTCCCCCACTAATTCGGGGTCGAGTTTCTCCGCTAAAGCATTGATCTCCCCTCTAATCAAGAGTTGAGATACGATAAAGCTCTGATCTCCCCCACTGATCTGGGGTCAAGTTTCTCCGCTAAATCGTCGATCTTCCTTCTGATCAAGGGTTGAGCTACGATAAAGCTCTGATCTCCCCCACTGATCCGAGGTCGAGTTTCTCTACTAAAGTGTCGATCTCCCGTCTGATCAAGGGTTGAGCTACGATAAAGCTCCGATCTCCCCCACTAATCCGGGGTCGAGTTTCTCTGCTAAAGCACTGATCTCCCCTTTGATCAAGAGTTGAGCTACGATAAAGCTCCGATCTCCCCCACTAATCCGGGGTCGAGTTTCTCCACTAAAGCACCAATCTCCCCTCTAATTAAGAGTTGAGCTACGATAAAGCTCCAATCTCCCCCATTGATCCGGGGTCGAGTTTCTCCTCTAAAGTGTCGATCTCCCTTCTAATAAAGGGTTGAGCTACGATAAAGCTCCGATCTCCCCCACTAATCCAGGGTCGATTTTCTCTGCTTAAGCGTCGATCTTCCCTCTGATCAGGGGGGTAAACTATGACATAGCTCCGATCTCCCCCACTCCGATCAAGGATCGAGCTACGATAGGGCTATCCCCCTAAACCCCCAAAGCGTCGATCTCCCTTCGGTCGAGAGTTGAGCTGCGATTACCACGCCGATCTCTCTCTTAAGCAGAGTTGGAGTCTTAATGCCAATTGCCGACCCTTCACATAAAAAAAAAGAGGAGAAAAAGGAGGTGGGCGGAATGTGAAAAGAAAGACAAACTTTCCATTAAAAACCCATGTCGGGCTGTACAAAAAGAAGTTTTTTCCATTACAAGCTTTACACGAATTCGCCCAAGGCGTCGTCCGGAATGCTCTCAGTGATCTTCTCAAAATCCACTATGTTGGGGGTAGGTCGGTTGCCAAAAGTCCGACCTCCTATAGCTGCTCTACAGCTCCTCTAGCCCCATACTCAAACATCTACATAATCTTGGGGCAGAGCTGGCTCTGAAATTCCATGGAGTTCAGATACTGGACCCTTTGGGTAGACCAAAACTCCTCCTCGGCGGCCTTATAGCGAGTCCATTTAGTCTTCTCCTTCCCCAGGTCATCTTTCTCTTTGGCTAGTGTGGCTTTCATTTTGTCCCGTTCTTTGCTTCGCGCGACCAACTTGGACTTCGTCGACTCCAGCTGAGCCTGGGCCTCCTCTCTCTACCTCCGATCAGAGGAAGCAGCCTCACGGGCTCAGATCAGCTCCTACTTGTATGAGGCTTGTTGTTCCTTAAGCTCTTCCAGCTGAGAATCAGCAACTTGCTTCGCGCCCTTGAGCTGGGCCAGGCATGTGGCCTGGAGTTGTAAGTTAGCCTTGAGCTTCCCCACCTCCAAACTCGAAGGGCCCTCTTGAGCCTCTAGCTTGGCGACCCAGGACTGCAGGTCCTAATTCGTCCGCAAGAGTCTATAGCCCTGGGCGATGGCCTCCGAACCCCCACACCATGCCTACAAAAATAATTATCAATGTGAAGACCAGAAAATAGAGAAGTAGGAGGAGTAGATTGGGAACTTACCGCCAATAGATTGGACGAAAGGAAATCCAACGTCTTCTTGTCGGAGCAGTTCTACAAATGCTCCTTAGACATTCGCCATGCGTTCACTGCCCGACCGTCCAACCGTACTTTGACAGGTAAGGTACGTCCTCGCCGGCTGCTTCCCTACCCAGTCGGGGAGACCCACATGGGGGCCTTGGCGGGCATAGAGGGAGGGAGGTATGTCGATCTCATTTCACCAAATTCCTCCCTCACTCTAGCAATAGAAGAAATGTTGATCGGTGTAGACCCCGACGATCGGGTGTCAATTAACCGTGGTCAACGCCCTTCAACATCCCTATCCGTGGCAGGACCGGCCGAGTGATTCTTCTTGGATTGTCTAATGCATTTCTCAGCGCTCTGACTGGCGAGGCGTTTCCTCAAGATGTGATCCTCCTGGGTTGGGGAGAACGCTCCTCACGCCAGGAAGACACCCCCAAAGCTACCAAGGAGGGGCAGGGTGATGGCAGCTCATCGATGTTCTTAGCACTCGAGGACCTGGCCGACAGAGCAAGCCACTCTTCCTCCGTAGCTATCTCCAGGCAGCACTCCTCTAGCTCCTCCAAAGACAACCTCCTCGATTGGACCGCCGCTGCCTTCCACATGGTCTGACCTGCATGATGGGAAAAAAAATTCTTAGTTAGATATAAACATAACTATAGTTATTAAGTAACCCACCGAAGGAAGCTCATAGTCGGGTTGCGACGGGGCTCAGTCCTACCACGTAGAGGAGCCCTTCCTACAGCAATGCCTTGGAGTCAAAGCTCAGGTCGGCAAGGATGTTGCCCGCTCTCAAGTGTGCCGCCCTAAAGGGGAGGCTTCGGTAGAGTCACGCGCCACCCGCTCGCCCACTCAAACCCGGTTGGAGAGAACTCATAGAAATACTTGTCCTTACACCCCCTATTGGACTATTGGAGGTTGGAAGATCGTCTAAAAAATAGTACCGACCCGGGACTATAAGAAGAAGGCCCCTTCTTCTCCCATTTTGTGGTAGAAGAAAAAAAAAATGAAAAGTGGGATACCATACACCCTAAATTATGTACGAACCACAGAGTTGCTGGTAGCCATTGGGCGCCAACTGGTTTAAAGGGATGTTCAAGTATTGGGAGATGGAGTCAAAGAAGGGAGGCATGGGAAAGTAAAGACAACCTAAAATTGACCTAGGAAAAAAAGTCACGCTCCCCGTCGGAGGTTTGTGGGGTCGTTGGTCAGGTCGGGGAATTGTCAATTTATAACTAAGTGGAGTTCCATATTGCACTCTCACCTCCTCCAGATCGGAGGTAGTAAAGGTGGACTTCATGGACCCGTATCAGGGACTGGAGGTCGACGCTTCAGCCATAATCTAAGAGGTAAACACCCGATCTACAAAATCCCTGACTAAACCAACTAAGACCTACAGACCTTAGATCGAATGAGGATGACTTACTGGATTGAAGGACAAAAGTGTCGAGCGGAGAGGTCAAAGCCTTTCAAATAGAGAGTACGACGAAAGCAAATGTCGGAAATTTCTCCGGCAAGAACCTTATAGCTAAGGACTAGGTTCCTCAGCCATCGGATCTGAGGGTAGTGACATAACAACAGGGCTTCAGAGTCATCGAATCGATCCTCCCATGAATTGCTGGCAGTACAACAGTTGCGACAATTGACATCACGACATTGGGGGGGGGGGGGGCAAGCGTCGGGCAACCCCCAGTTAGTTCGTGGATTGGTTCATCATTAGTACTCATGCATTAAGGAGAATTTATTGCACACACCTCCCGAGGCACTCTCCTATTGTCCGATCAGAAGGGAACATACCAAAGTCCAGTCAATCCAGGAGAACTGACACAATTATCCAGTCAGTCGATCATGCCTCCTTCGACCAGACTTGAAGGGAAGGTTTTTGATATGGGTGATTAGGTCGGGCCCCCAGGCAGTACAGGCAGACACTACGTGGCGAAAAGTCAAAGGTCAGGACTAGCAGAAGAGCGCGCCCACCCGACCGAGATCATCGGTCGGGATCAAAATAATCGATCAGAATCACTGATCGAATGAACCTTACTGTCCGACCACAAATCGATCGATCCTGGTCGGATTGATCATAAAGGTCTGTGGAACCAACTCACCCGCCAAAAGCACATTGCAAGTGAATCATGTTCCCAGTCGGGTATACTATGTGACCGACTGGATATACCTTACCATCAGTCCATGCCTCTAGCACATCAATAGGGCCTAGCTCCGACACCAATAGTACGATGTGTCAATAGTACATGACACCCCCTGAAAGTACGGAGAACGACAGACCTTTCGTATCTTGGTATGCTCGCCCATGTGTCAATAGTACATGCCAATAACACTGGAAGTATGTGCCCCGAAGGGGTATATAAAGGGTCGAATGTCACTGGTGCGAGGGTTTTTTTTTTTCCTTTTCTTTAAGACTCTCCTATTTTTACTATTTTTAGCTGTTTTAGCTACTTCTTCTTGATCAGATCTGACTTGAGCGTCGAAGCGGGATCCTTAGGCCTCTTGCCTGGAGCTCTCCTATAACCCTTCAGCTCTCTTTTTGTTCCTTTCAGGGATCTGACCTTGGATATTTGGGAAGATTCCCGCCACCAACAATTCTGTGGACGAGTCCCCCGCTCGACACTTTGGTCCAGAAGGTCGGGGGAGACCTCCCGCTCGACAACTTGGTCAACATTTTTACACCTCACCGTTGGTTCACCCCTCGAAGGTCTCCGTGTAAGAACACTGGAAGTCCTGTGATTCTTCTAAAAATGGCACGACCGTGCCTAAGAGGCACGACCACACCATGAACACTGTTGGAAATGTTGAATTCTCGACTGAAGATGGCATGGTCGTGCCTCAAAGGCAGGGCCAGACCGTGAAGCTTCCTTGAACTGAATGGAGACACTACTGAAAAGGCATGACCAAGACATAAGGATTGCTAGAGAAGTGGTTGAATGAGCACGACAGTGCTTGGGAGGCACGACCTTGCTTTGGTTGAAAAAGTCATGACCGTGCTTATGAGGCACGACCATGCTTTGTTGTTTTCCTCCATGCTTGCTCCAATGTCCATTTTGTTCCATATTTCCTATAAATTGCGTCTTGTCAATAAAAATACGAAAAGAGTAGATCTTCGAACCAAAGAAGTAAAAGTAGTCAAATAACAATGACATAGGATGTGATAGAGTAGATCATGCTCGTGAAATACAAGTAAATGTGCAACAAACAATGCCTATAAACATGTATAATCTACGTACATCAGTTTCTAGCTAGTGAGGATTAGTTTCTTGGATAAACCTAGGAGTATAACATATGCTAGTCTCACAGAATTGATAATGTTCAGTCTCATCAATTCATCAACTAGGGAAGGTTTCAACACATACATAATTACACATGATGAGATATCCATTGACCATGGTTAATCACAATTTTTCTCATGCTATTCATTGTATTGTAGACTTCATTAATTGAGTTTAAGATTGAATCACATAAATATAAAATACACACTCAAATAGTGATTTTTTTTTCTATTTATCAAATAAATAAGACAACATTTAAGGTGATTGCCTTAGGATATCTCTCAAACATAACAGATCGTATATTAGGTATGAGATGGAAAATTTAAATAGGTTAAGGAGGATTTGATGTTTGACAATGGTGAAGTCTTGGCAGATCAAGGTTGACTAGATGTTAAGTAGGAGAAGTGTTGGTAGGTTGGAGTCAATCAGATATTAGGCAATGGTAGAATTCAACCTTGGGATGGCTAGAAATAAGGTATTTGTCGATTGATGTGGAAGTATCAATCGACTAATAAACTTGAAATCATGAATTCAGTGTTTGAGGGAGTTTTATGGTATTAGCAGACAATTATTTGTGAACTTGACTTATCAGCTGTGAAATAACATAGAAGGTTTTGCAATAGATTGTGGTAATCGACTAATGACTAGTAGTCAACTGCTAGGGTGAAGACTATTCGCTACTAACCTGGATGCTAAGTTGGATGTGTTAGTATTAGCCCTAAGAGCCAATTATGAGATGATTAGGCTTATTGGGTTAATGATTATGGTATTGGGTTAATGG
>JBBUKS010336232.1:0-20076 GCA_038050645.1 Hedychium gardnerianum
CATAGTGAAAAGCAGCAAGTTGATTAGATCAATAGTAGGATCAGTCGACCGAATGAAGAGGTTCAGTTGACCGAACTATGGGATAAGATCAGCGAGTTGATCGGACCAGATAAGCTGAGGGAGAATCAGAAGATCAGTCGACCAAACGGTGAGATTCAGTCGATCGAACACAAGTCTTATCCCGAAGAGACAGCATCTGGACTGATTCAGAAGGATCAGTCGACTGATCATGGAGGATCAGTTGACCGATAAAATTCGAATCGTGAAAATTGATCCCGAGATTAGTGGATCGGATCAGGTTCACCTTCACTATAAAAAGAGGGGTTTTGAAGCTCAAGAAACAATGAAAGAATTCAGAACGTTCCTCTCGACTCTCTGCGCTAAAGAACACGTTCAAACAACATTCTACGCCGAGATCTTCACCAGCACTCAAGTCAGCATCATCATCATTCTAAGTACTGAGTAACAAAGTTTTTGTTGTTTACTTTTCTTACTTGCTTAAGTTGGTGTAGGATTGTTACACCAAATTCATTTTGTAATCGGATCACTCTTTCGGAGGTTGTCGGAAAAGGATATTAGTGGATTGCCCAACGATATGATCCGAAGGGTCGTGGGCCTGGGAGTAGGAGTCAGCGAAGGCTCCGAACCAAATAAACCGAATGTGTGCTTTCTTTTCTATTTGTCTTCCGCTACGAACTCGAATTTCCGAATGAAATTTTCAAAACAAAAAGAAAAGTTTTAAACACATGATTCACTCCCCTCTCACGTGTACTCGATCCAACAGGAAAGTCCTAACTGAGGTTAGGCAAGTGAAAGTCCTAACTGAGGTTAAGCAAGAAAAAAAATCCTAATTGAGGTTATGCAAAAAAAAAAAATCCTAACTGAGGTTAGGCAAGAGGAAAGACCTAGTAAGACTAGACAGTGAAAGTTCTAACTGACGTTAGGCAAAAAAAAAGTCCTAATTGAGGTTAGCCAAGGAAAAATCCTAATTGAGGTTAGGCAAGAAAAAATCCAATGGGAAAGTTGACGAGGACAAAGTCCAAGTGAGTTAGGAAGAACTAGATACTTAGTGATCGGAAGTCCTAATTGAGGTTAGTAAGGAAAAGTCCTAACTGAGATTAGACAAAGGAAAGTTCTAACTGAGGTTAGGCAAGGGAAAGTCCAAGTGGGTCAGAGAGAAACAGACACTTGACATGAGTAAGAAAGTCCTAATAGGTCAAGGTTGACAAGATATTTGGCAACGAAAAGTCCCAACAGGTCATGGATGACTTGAGGGTTGGGCAAAATAACACTAAACTCAAGTTCAAAATTTAGGGTTGACACAATTGATTCGTGCAATCGATGGGCTGGAATCTCCTATCAATCGATTGGCCTATCGATTGACATTGTTTGCCAATTGATTAGAAGATGCCAAAGTCACGAGGAAAAAGAGAGCTGCGGAATCGATTGGAGAGGAGACTCAATCGATTGGCAGAGACTTTCTCACGAACAGAAGGTTTATGAATTGATTGGGGCAATCTATTCAGCCTAAATCTTGAGTGAATATAAGGCTTGTGAATCGATTGAGGCAATCAATTCAGCCTGAGCCAATCGATTGGGGTTAGCTAGAGTTCTCGAGTGAACAGGTCTTTGAATCGATTGAGGCAATCAATTAAAGACTAATCAATTAATTGATATAACTCACCAATCTATTGGACAGGTAAAAATGAGTCTTTGTTTTGAACGATACAATTGACATGACAATTGATTGCGGGTAAGATCAATCGATTGGAAGATGTTTTTCAGTCCGAAAGGAGTTCGCGAAGAGTTTGAAGATGCAGTTCTTGAGAAGTTAGAAGCGAAGAGCTGCTGCATTTCCAACCGATAAAGAGACATTTCCTAACAACAAGATAACAAGCTAAGCAAGATTTCATTATTATAAAGTCGTTATCAATTTCCTTTGTATTTGCTTGTGTTGTTCTTCTTATATTCTTGTACTCAAGTTTGTACGAGGCTTCTCCACCTCTGGAAAATTTCCGAGAAGGAGTAATTCATAGTTAAGCTATAAGTGAGGAGTAAACCCTTGGACTAGTTACCTCAAGGAGCTGGATACCAAGTAAAATCGAAGGTGTTAGCATTGAAGAATCTTCGCTACGAGTTTCTATTGCAAATCAAATTCAAAGAAGCGAACCCCCCCCTCTAGCTCGTACTGGTCTTAACAAATGGTATCAGAATGAGGACGCTCTTCATCGGACTAACCGTCAAAAAAAATAAAAACTAGAGGAAAAAGAAAAAGTGAGCCCTAAATTTCAACAATTCTAGGACTTATTATCAAGGAGCTCAACTTTAAAATGGAACTCCGAGATGTATTCGGATACAATATTGAGGCACCTCCACCTTTCAGATTTGGAAGCTTCAACCTTTGGAAATCAAGGGCTAAAAATTTATTTATGATGGACATAGAGCAATGATTTGTTCTAATAGAGGGATTTCAAACTCCAATGGATAACAAAGAAAAGCTCCTCGAGAATAAGAAGTGGACCGGAGAGCAAATGAAGAGATCTGAGGCTAATGACAAGATAACTAAATTATTAGTTAATATTTTACCTAACAATATTTTGTATAAATTAGGATATTACAATGATGCAAGTGAGCTATAGAGCAAGTTGACCAAGCTCCATGAAGATCTAACATCAATGCAAAGTAAAGAAAAATTCAAAGAGAGACTCTTTGGATTAAAAGCATGAGGATTCGGAGATTGAGAGATGTTCAACATCCGAAAAGGAAATTAAAGAAGTATCCACCTCAAGGATTGAGGGGGCGAGTTCATTGACACCGGAATAAGGAGAACCCTTAATTTTCGGAGACAATGTGGAAGAAGAGTGTTCCACCTCTATATGTCAAGAGAGCACAAATCATGAAAGTATAACAATTTTAATTATTAAAAATAAAGATTATATAATGTGCTTTGAGTGTAGGAAGAATGTACACTATAAGCAAGTGTCCAAAATTGATAAAGAAGAAGACTCAAATGACACTCGACGCAAAGGAGAAATCAAAAGAAGCCAAAACCTTGATATACAAAGGCAAGAAGCACATTGTGTGCTTCACATGCAATCAAAGAGGACATTATCGAAATCAATATCTAAGAGGGAGGCATCAAAACAAAAGCAAAAGAGGAAGTTTAAATCAAGGGGGAACTTCTAAAAATAAAATTAAGGTACCATTAGTTAATAATATTTCTTTATTTCATGATAATAAGAATGCTAGAAATAAATTTTATAATTTTAATGCTCATTATCATGAGAATAGGAAGCATGATAATTCTAAAATAAATTATGTATCATATCATGCTATAACTATTCTACCTAAGAATAGGAGGGTAGAAAACAAACTAGGTAAAAATCCTAAACAATTTAGATATATGCCTAAAAAGAAAATTGTTGAAAGCAATCATGAAAATTTTAAATTTGAGGATTTAATGATGGAAAAATCAAGTCTTGAAGTCAAGACTTGATAAGTTAGAGAAGATCCTATAGAAAATGAAAAATAATATCAAAGGGTCCAAAAAGTAAAGCCTAAATTTAGGAAGACAAGAGTCATCTAAAGGCAAGAAGGGTTTGAGATATAAATCCAAGTCAAAGGAAAGTATGACTCTCTATCATAGAGTTTCATATAACTATGAAATTAACTCTAGGTCTAGGAGTCAAGTTAAGGTTACAAGGAAAGTTATCTCTAGAGTTGACTTTGAGGAGACTAATATAACTAAGGCTTTTAAGAAGTATAAGAAAGTTATTAAGAAGATATCTAGGAAAGTTATTCACAGTGAGTACCTAGTATACCTAAGGAACACCAATAGATATTGAGTTTCTAAGAGTGTGTTCTCTACACCCTAGATGGGTATAGGGTATGTCAACCCTAATTGGAAGAGTAGTTAAGCCAACCATGATTAAGTTGACACCTTAAGGCATTTTCATGATATTGTGACAAGTTAAAAATGAGAAATTGACTTTTACTTTTGAAGAGTAAAATGTGTCAATAAAATTTGAGAAATTGATTAATTAAATTGTCACAAATAGAATAGAAATCAAAAGTGTACTAAGTTGAGATTTTTAATACATTCATGGGAAATAGAATCATTTGTGTCAAATTAGATATTTGACATAATAATTAGTTGATAAAATCTAGATGATACATTTAGATATTTTTCTTTATGTCATAATTGTCATATTTTATGTGTACCTTAGTACATGTCATGTCATCATATTATACAACCATTTTGTCATAAAAAATAACATATATCATACATACATCATTTAAATCAAGATATGATAGTTTTTAAAACAATATATATGCATTTGATGTATGCCATAATCATTTACATGCATTGTTTTAATTCCTTGTAATTAAGAATAATAATATTAATTGACATTCTAGGTTAGAATGATCAAAGTCAAAATGCCTAAATAAAGATACATGATCCTTTAATTTTAAGAAAAATTTATGCTACATCTCACAAGACCATATAATTGACTTGTATGTTTATTGAGATACATTATATATAAATGAAGTATTAAGAGAATGAACAAAACTCAAGATCTTGATTTAATACATATATTTAAGTTTTAATTTTATCAAAACAAATACATATTTAAAAGTTCAATTATGGAAAAATTTAATATACAAGTCACGTGCATTTAACTCAAAAATCATGATTTGAAAATTATTTTTAAAAATCATTTTAAAAAATCTTGGTAAAATTTATTTATTGATAGGAATCACCATTAATTAGTTATATACAAATTAGAGTGAAATATTAAAGTTTTCAATAATTTTCAATTTTATATCATTCTTTCAAAATGAGACCTATTTTAATAAAAAATTATTTTTTCCTGATAATATTTGATATAAATAATGTCTACATGAAAGTTTATGATTTTTTAAAAATCATAGAATTATTTAGACATTTTTGAATTTCGATCAAAATTTAATTTAAAAAAATTAAAAATACCAATCGATTAGACACTGATACCAATCGATTGATACATGTCATAATTGATTAGAAAATTAAACTAATCGATTGACCCTGATTCTGAACAACATAGAATGATACTAAATCGATTACTCCAATCAATTTAGCCACTCCAATCGATTGAGAGTTGTTGTTTTTGACTAAAATGAGTTTATTTCAGTCAGTTAAATCACGTTTAGGTCATTTAATTATTCCTAATCCTATAAAATGTTTGGATAAGTATTTAAGGATAAATTTCTTTGATGAAAATTTGAAAGGAATGGTTAAAGGGGAATAACATGGAATTCAAGAGGAGGTTTAGATTTAAGGTTAAATCTTTAACCTCATGACTTCAATTTTAAATTTTACTAAAGGTTTAGGAAGTCCAAATTATTATTATTGCAATAATAGATTTGTAGAATGATAAAAGAGTGTTTGCTCAAGGTTGAACATTAGAAATAATGAAAGGTATAAGACTTTCATTGGATATTTGAAAGTTAAAGAGGGATGAATATCAAGAAGAGATTTTTGATGTGTGCTAAAGGGTTAGAATGTAAGATTTAAATTAGGAAATCTTTATTCATGCTTTGACATAAAAAAAAAGAAAGTTGAGCTTATGAGTTAGCCTAACTTAAACATATTATCAAATATTAAAAAGGGGGAGATTGTTTGTACAATCATCCTGGGGTCAAGGTTGACCAAGTTGACTAAGTTCGGATTGACTCGAGCTTTTGTTTCGATGTTTGAAAATATGAGAGAGAATTCAAGTAGGTTAAGAGAGGACTAGATACTTGATTTGGGAAAGTCCTAACTGGAGGTTAGGCAAGTAAAAGTCCTAACTAAGTTTAGGCAAGGGAAAACTTTAACTGAGTTTAAGCAAGAGAAAGTCCTAACTGAGATTAGACAAGAAAAAAGACCTAGTGAGATTAGACAGTGAAAGTCTTAACTGAAGTTAGGTAAGAAAAAGTTCTAACTGAAATTAGATAAAAAAAAATCCAACGGGAAGGTTGGTTATGACAAAGTCCAAGTGAATCAGGGAGGACTACACACTTGATAATTAAGAGTCCTAATTAAGATTAGACAAGGAAAAATCTTAACTGAAGTTAAGCAAAAGAAAGTCCAAATGGGTCAGGAAGGATTAGACACTTGGCATGAGTGAAAAAGTCTCAATAAATTAAGGTTGAATAGATATTGACAACGAAAAATCTCAACATGCCATGAATGATTTAAGAGTTGGGCAAATGAATCATAAACTCAGATTCAGAGTATAGGATTGACAAAATTGGGCCAATCGATTGGCGTTGTCTACCAATCAATTGGAAGATGCCAAAGTCGCAAGGAAAAAGAGGGCTGCAAAATCGATTGGAGAGAAAGCTTAATTGATTGATAGAGATTTTCTCACTAACAGAAAGTTTGTGAATCGATTGGGGCAATCAATTCAGCCTGAGCTAATCGATTAAATTTAGCTAGAGTTGCCAGAAGGTCTCTAAATTGATTGGAGCAATCAATTAAAGGCTAACCAATCAATTGGACAGATAAAAAAGAGTCGTTCAACAAATTTTAAACGATCGAACTGACGTGACAATCGATTAAGAGTAAGACTAATCAATTTTGAGACGTTTTCCAGCCCGAAAGAAACCCTACAAAAGGAGGTTCGCGAAGAGTTTGAAAACGCTAATTCTTGAAAAGTTAGAAGCGAAGTACTGCTACATTTTCAATTGATTAAGAGGTATTTCCAAATAATAAGATAGCAGGCTAAGCAAGATTTCATTATTATAAAGTCGTTATCAATTTCCTTTGTATTTACTTGTGTTATTCTTGTTGTATTCTTGTGTTAGAATTTGTACGAGACTTCTCCGCCTCCGAAAATTTTTCAAGAAGTCATTTATAGTGGGACTGTGAATGAAGAGTGGACCCTTGAAATAGTCACATCAATAAGATGGATACCAAGTAAAATTAAAGGAATAGCCCGTAGCCCGAACCCGGCTCGGGCCCATAACCGGATCAACAGGCCGGTTGCCCGTTAACCCAGGTGGCCGGGCCGAGCCGGTTACTGGTTCATTTTATACTCTTTCCGACTTGATTTATTTATCAAATAAATTTAAATATCATATATTTTATCTGACTCAATTTATTTATAACCCTAATAAAAAAACATACTGATAAAAGATGAAATGTTCACCCTAACATTTAGTCAGTTCGTCCCAAGATCAACACGAAAGAAATAAAAATGCATCAATACTCATACATTTGATGGTGCCACTTATCGATAAACGTTCCTTATAAAAGAGGCATATCTCAATCTTATAAAAAAAGAAAATGTACGGAAACAAAACAAACGTAATGATTTCTTCTTCGTACAAAACAAAGCAAAAGTCTAATCCCTCGTTTCTTCCCTCCCCCCTCTTTGTAAATTGCTTTTCCCCCCCTGACACCGCCCACTTCTTTCTCCCTTCGAATAATCTTTATATCCCTTTCCTCTTTCTTCTTTAAATTTTATTTTTTTTAATAAAATTAAAAAATAATAATTAGATATTTATAAAATTTACTTGTATTTTTTTTTAATTTTATTTAATTTTATTTTTTTAAATTAATATGAAGAATATAAAAAACTGATAAAAAAATACAAGTAAATTTTATAAATCTCCAATCAAATTTATTTATTTATTTATTTAATTTTATTAAAAAAACCAAATTTAAAGAAGGAAGAGGAAGGAGGGTATAAAGGTCATTTGAAGGGAGAAAGGGGGGCGGTTTCAGCGGGGATGGGAAAAGCAGCTCCCATCATAAAGCGCCATGGGCGATGAGCATGCCGAATTCTCAGAGGAGGATTATTGTTAAAAAAAATGATTTGCAGATGTTCTTCACCAAAATAAAGAGGTAAAAGAATCAAAATAAAAAAATCATTGATAAAATTGCTTAATAAAAACAAAAAAAGAAGAGAAATAGCCAGGATAAACCAATGAAATATGCGTTTTTAAATTTTTCATGCAAGCAATTTACTGGCCCTCAGATCTCATAGCTTTTCAGAATCACCGAGGCTTAGTATATGAATTTCCAGATGGATCACCTTCACATGCATAAAGAAGAAGAAGAAGAAGAAGAAAGAAGAAGAAGAAGAGTGGCGGTGACATAGATGGCGACAATGATGATGAATGGAGGTGCAACCGAGCATGTATCAGTGATCAACACTGGAAGAACATAAAAAGCCTCTAAAGTTGTAAGATTTTCCATCATCGGGCATCCATAACCAGTAATTGTTAACAAAATTACAGAAAGAGAGGATCCGAGCGAAAATGATAAGATTCATAGTCTAGATAAAATAGCAACCATGATTAGACCTTCACTGCTTCAAAATGCATTGGAAAAAATCCAGATCCAAAATAGCAACGAATCCGAAGAAATCAAGTACGGAAAGATTAACAAATCGAGCCCATGCTGTTCATAGATAGGATGCGAGCAGAGTTAATTGGCGAGAAACCCGATGAAAACATAGGGTTTGCCCGAGGTTCCATCAGAACAAAAGGTCGATTTTCGCGGGGAATACCTCGATGAAAAATGCATGTATATGAGCATAACACCAAATCAAAGAAAAGCTTTCGAAACGAGCAGATGAAACATCAAGTATGCAAAAAGAAAGGAAGGAAATTTTTCAATATGTTCGACGAAAAAACAGATCCGCGAGAAGAATAGTTCACAAACCTCGATCAAATAACAGACGAGTTACGAGGATGAAGAACAGGTAGATGAACAAGCTGCATCGCGGCCGCCATCTCAGAACCCTAGGCTTCGCCACATCATACCCTGCCTCTTATTGGAACAACAAAATTGAATAAAAGCTTTCGAAACGAGCGCATGAAACATCATGTATGCAATAAGGAAGGAAATTTTTCAATATGATCGACGAAGAAAGAGATCCGCGAGAAGAATAGCTCACACACCTCGATCAAATAATAGATGAGTTACGGGGATAAAGAACAGGCAGGGCAACAAGCTGCATCCCCGCCGCCATCTCAAAACCCTAGTTTTCGCTATTTGAAAAGACTGCAGCGAGATCGAGGGTATTATATAGCAGTGGCGAAGCGCTGTTACACCCAATATGACGGTTCGTAGCCAGAAGAATAACACGCCCGTTATAAATATATAACACGAATCCCTCCAAAAGCTTTCCGCCTCCGCCTCCGCCGCCGCCGTTGCCGGTGACAATCAACTTCCGGCGATCTCCGACTCCAATACGATGCCCTTCAGAGCGCCGCTGTGTCTAAACGCTCCTCTGTCGGATAGCAACAACACGGAGGATTGATTGGGTGCAGACCTTGGCTCAGAAATAAAGTCAGGATCGAGGATTTATCCAGTGAGATTGTACGATCTTCGACTGTCAGTTTGATGATTCAAGCATGCGCTTTTAGAGTATCCATCCAACTGAAGTTAGCACCGATTAGATCTTTGTACCCAGCTATCTCTGGTAAGGCGCTTACCATTTCTAATGGCGTTACTCAATCCAACACCAGGGATGCTTGTCAGCTGCTCGACGAAATGCCTCTACCAGATTCTAAAACCTGCAACAAGAGGATCAGGTGTTACACATCAGATCATGAGCATTATGCATCTCTGTCAATGTTCAAAAGGATGCTCAGTGCCCGGTTGACGCCGGACAGCTTTGCTCTTGCTGCCACCATCAAGTCTGCAGGGGGGGTGACTGTGTTTCTTGATATGAGGCCTGCTGAAGCCATCCATGGGTTTGCAATGAAGACAGGCTATGTAGTCTTTGCAGCAGTTCAGAAGGCTATGATAGATATGTATGCCAAGTTTGATGCACTGTGTAGTTCTTGTCGGGTGTTCGAGGAGATGAATAGCCTAGATTCAGTTGCTTGGAATGTGCTTTTGACAGGATATGCTCGCGCTGCACTTCATGATCAGGCATTGCATTTGTTCCTAAGGATGCATGTATGCGGTATCGAAGAAAGTAAGCCCGATGCGATAACTCTTGCTGTAATTCTTCCGGTCATTGCCAAGCTAGATCTTCTGAAGCCTGGACAGAGCATCCATGGTTATGCGATAAAGATGGGACTGGAAGTTGGTACTTTAGTCGGGAATGCACTTGTGTCAATGTACACCAAGTGTGGCTTCGTCGATGATGCTCGTAGAGTGTTCTTTCTCATACCTTACAAGGATATTGTCTCATGGAATTCGTTGATTGGAGGGTGCTCGCAGTGTGGGCTCTTTGATGAAGCTTTTGCAATGATTTCTCAGATGGTGTCGATGAATTCCTTGCTGAATGAAATCACAATTGTGAGCATCCTCCCTGTATGTGCATTTCTAGAAGATGCTTCGCACTATGGCTTGGAATTCCACAGTTACATATTGCGCCATGGTCTCGATTCTGACCTTTCTGTTTGTAATGCACTCATGATGTACTATTCGAGAATTGGTGAGATGGAGCGAGCTGAATGTGTCTTCGGTGAATTGGATATGCGGGACCTAGTGACATGGAATACCATGATCGCCGGATATGCCAACAATGGTCGGATTTCAAAAGCATTCGATTTATTGCATCTGCTGCTGATGAGTGGAAGAAAGCCTGATTCAATCACTCTTGTAAGTGTTCTTCCATTATGCACTCAACGATATGATCTAGAAGGGGGAAAGAGGATACATGGTTATGCATTTCGTCATAACCTGCTTTACAAACAAACAACCTTAGGAAACTCCATTGTTGATTTATACGGAAAGTGTGGCAAACTAGAGGATGCACTGCAAACATTTGAAGGTATTAAAGAAAAAGATATAGTGTCATGGAATGTAATGCTCTCAGCTTACGTTGATAATTGTCGGTTGGAGAAATTCATTAACCTGCTGAATCAAATGAATCATGAACAAATACATCCTGACTGCATAACATTACTGAGTGTTATTCAGGCTACTACTTTAAATGGCAGAAGGAAAGTCAAAGAAATTCATGCTTATGCCCTCCGGTATGGTTTTGTGAGCATAGTGACCGTTGGCAATGCCATGCTTGATGCATACACAAAGTGTGGTAACATTGAGGATGCACAGAAAATCTTCAGCAGATGGACAGAAAAGAATGTCATCACTGGTAACACAATGATTTCAGGCTATCTGGAACATGGTCGTCCAGATGATGCAAAAATGGTTTTTGTTCAGATGTCTGAGAAAGATATAACGACTTGGAACCTTATGATTCAAGGTTATGCACTATATTATTGCAGTGATGTCGCTTTTGTTCTGTTCCATCAGCTGCAGAATGAAGGCATGAAACCTGATTCTCTGAGTATTATGAGCATCCTTCCAGCTTGTGTGCGCGTGGCTTCTCCTTATCTGGTAAAGCAGTGCCATGGCTATGTAATTCGCACTCATCTAGAGGACATTTACCTTGTAGGTACTCTTTTAGATTCTTACTCTAAATGCGGAAGCATAAGTGATGCATACAAACTCTTTCAGGCAAGCTCCAAGAAGGACTTGGTAAACTATACCGCTATGCTAGGCGGCTATGCGATGTATGGGTTGGCAGACGAAGCAATCAGGATGTTCTTTGATATGCTTGAGGCTAATGTCAAGCCAGATCATGTTATAATGACTGCTCTTTTGTCAGCTTGCAGTCATGCCGGTCTAATAGATGAGGGGTGGAAGCTTTTCAAATCCATGATCGAGAATCATGGTATTAGACCTACTATGGAGCACTATGCTTGCATGGTGGATCTTCTTGCACGAAGAGGTCGATTAAGAGAAGCTTATGAATTTATACTAGACATGCCATGTGAGGCTGATACCGGTGTGTGGGGAACATTACTCGGTGCCTGTAAAATTCACAAGGAAGTTGAAATCGGGCAGCTCGTGGCAGCTAAATTATTCGATGCGGAGGCTGAAAATATCGGAAATTATTTGACGATGTCTAACATTTATGCCGCAGACGGGAGGTGGGAGGGTGTCGAGCAGGTCAGGAGACAGATGCAGACAATGGATCTTAAGAAACCAGCAGGATGCAGTTGGATCGAAATCGCAATGAAGAGGCATATTTTTGTGGCTTGTGACCTATCTCATCCAGAGAGAATCTTAATTTACAGTATGCTGAGGACATTGGATCAAATGCTCAAGGAACCACTGGAAATCATATGATCATTTCAATTCGACCGAAAAGAAGTTCCTCTGAAAGCTTTTCTTATTCTAAGACTTCCACTAGATCATTCAATCAACACAGCACAAGTAATGCTCAACCCCATCAGTTGGCCTATTCGATAACAGGGGATCTTTTGGTTGTAAAGAGAGCAGTTTTGATACTTCTTTACAATCCTAGAGACAGGTTATTTCACTTAGATTAACGATTACTCGAAGAAGAATATTTATTTTGATGCGGTTGTATCATGGACTCTTCTTTAGGAGTCGAACTGAGATTAGGATGTGTTGGGAGCTATCAAGAAGAGATGCAGGAATTTCAGGTATGTAAAGATTTCGGCAATTCTGAATCGTTTGATTTAGTCTAATAGTTGCATAAGATCTCCTTCAATGTTCTTGATATGCAAATTTCTTGATTAGGTGAACCACTAAATGACTGCATTTTATTAGTTAATTGTTTATTGACAATTTTTTGAGATTGAAAGATAATACTTTCTTGTTATACAGAACAATGTGCTAGTGGAACAATGTCTATCAGTTGAAGCTTTGTTTATGTGCCAAAAGCTGTGGATCAGTTGTCAAGAATAGTCTGTCAACTGATATTTAGTCAATTAGGCTTCCATCAACTCGCGAAGCCCTGTTGCAACGACATGACCATGTGCATTACCTTAACAAATGATAAGAGCTAATGGTCGGCAAAGAATCGACTTCATCGATTTGTTATTGGTTAATAATGTCCTTGTCAAAAATAAAGGACTCATGGGTAAACATCATCAGTCCTTAAACTCTAGCAAACTCTTTTTTCGAGCAACAACAATCACCAACTTGAGAAACTTGTTGTGTCGCCTTCGAAAGACTAAGAGTCTTAAGTTTGGACCGATTCAACTTATTTTCGCTCTTCATGTGGAACAATATCTGAAGTGCATCCTCACTATCTTCATAGACTCTTATGAAGGGAAGCCCTCTATTTTGCTTGAATAACTCCTCCAATTACATGGTGTTAGAACTACAACCATAATCTGTAAAGTAGTTGACCAAGTTGGGTTGACTATTTCTCTCTCAGTTGAACGTTGACTTTTGCAGTTTTCAGTGTGAAGACTGAAGAGCCTCTGAGGTATCCAACTGAGATCATGGTGTTTGAACTGCCTCCGTTATTTTTTGTGGCAGCTTCTTATGAGTCGAAAGTAAGTTCAATTCAACATTTTTCTAGCCAACGAGGCCAATGAAAATATGGGAGCTCTATTAATTTTTCTCTTACAATGGTTTAATATTTGAATTTCTTTGAGGTGGAAAATCCAAAAATCAAAAGGTGCCCATCATTTGCAAAATTATATGAGTGCCAGATTTTCAATTAAAATCAAATGAGCATCTCATTTAACACGAACTATCTAAAATAACTTTGCATTATCGGATTACTCAGTCACGTAGAAACTAGCATGTAGTTATCATAAGTGTAAAAGCTAGCATGTAATTTCTACTAGTATAGAAGCTGGTTCCTATCTTCTATAAGGTGTAGAAGTTATATGCTAGTTTCTACACTATGTAAAAGTTATAAGCTAGCTTATGCATGATTGATCGTGATCAAATAATATTTATTTGAAATGTAATGTGTGTCATGGAGTCCTATCGATTGTTTTGCTTGTTGAAATATTATTTTAATCAGGTTATCACTCAGGGAAACAAAATCAAAATGATATAAAGTTATTGCCGTAGAAGTTAGCAATTAGCTTCTACATGGTGTAGAAGTTGTTGATGCAGTCAATACCGATAGTCGAATTTGTATTTTGATGTATGACAAAAAGTTTAAAGTTAGACATTATGTGTTTAATATGTGAGTTAAGTGTGCATGTCACTTAACATGAAAAATCTTAATAGGTCAGGAAGACTAGACATTAAGTGTCGGAAAGACCTAGTGGGTCAGGAAGACCAGACACTAGACAAAGGGGTCTTAATGGATCAGAAGGACCAAAGACTTGGTGGGTTAGTTGGACCAAACATCAAGTAGGGAATGTCCTGGTGGGTCGATCAGATACTGAGCAGAAGAAGAAGTTCAAACAGGTCAATTAGACCAGATGTTTGGTAGGTAAGTAAGGTAAGTCTTGGAGAGGTCTTCTGTTTCGGAAGACGGTGACGAAGCGTCCCAGTTGGGACAACCTTAGGCGTTGATCTGACTGAAGAAATCAACGAAGGTTTCTAAGTCGAAATCAAACCGTCCTAACTATCAGATTCTTTCGTGCATGAATATCTGTTTTTAACTTTGTTTTGTAGAACCTTTATTATTATTATTATTATTCTGTTGTGCTAATTTTATTTTGTAGAAAAATAATGTTCAGGTTGACCATGGGTTCAGTTGACTGAAGGGTTTGGTCGACCAAACATGGTAGTTCGATCGATCGATCCAAGTGGATAAGCGCGGATCAGATCCGAATCCAGCAAAAAAGAAAATGAAGGTTCAGTCGACCAATAGGCTTATCAGTCAACCGAACCAATTTGATAACTTGAGATCAGATTAGATCAAGATAAGATCGGATCAAATAAGAAAGGAAATAACAAGGTTCAGTTGATCGAACAAGGGGTTAGTCGACCAAACACATTTGGTAAGTGAAGATTAGATAAGATCGGATCGAGCAACAAAAGAAAATTTCGTATGTTTAGTCAACTGAACAGGGAGTTGGTCAACCAATAAACGCTAATTTTGCAGAAGATAAGATCTGGACAGATTGTGAACCTGGACGCGAAGCCGAACAGATTATGGAGATCGGTCGATCGAAAAAGGTTCAGACGAGCAGATTCTGGAGATCGGTCGATCGAAAAAGGTTCAGCCGACCAGTTGAAAAACTTATAAAAAGAGCCTCGAGGTCCGAGGCTCAACAATAATTTCATCATTGATCCATCTCTTTTCTACTGTTTCGTTATGTGCAAGTCCTATTGCTACCATGCCGAGAGACTCTCCAACAATCTATGATGAAACCTCATTCTTTTGTTGTCGGTACATTCTTTACTTGCATTTACTATTAAACGAATAGTAGTCTATTACTATCACCTTCATTCTTGTACGTGTTTCCTCCTTTTCCGAAAGCTTTTCGGAGAGGAGAGCTTTAGTGATTTGTCCATTCGAAAACGATCTAAGGGATCATGGGCCTTAGAGTAGCAGTCACTGGACTATAAAATAAATAACCGAACGTGTCTTCTCTTTTTAGTTATCCCGCTGCTTAACTCTGTTTGGTTTTATGAAACGAAAAGAAAAGAATTTTTTTTAACGGGCGATATTCAACCCCCTTTTTATCACGCTTTTCGATCATACAGAAGCTACGTACTAACTTTTAAAACAGGTAGAAGTTACATGCTAGCTTCTGCATGGTCGATCATGATCAGATAATATTTATTTGAAATATAATGAGTTTCATGGAGTCCTCATCGATTGTTTTGTTCATTAAAATATTATTTTAATTGAGTTATCACTCAGAAAAGTAAAATCAAAATGATATAAAGTCTCTATTGTAAAAACTAACAACTAATCTCTACACGTTGTAAAAGTTAGCATGTAGCTTTTACACCATGTAGAAGCTAGCAACCAGCTTCTATTCTTGTAGAAGTTATATGTTAACTTTTACACAGTCGAGTAATTATATAATGTAAGAGTATTTTGGATAGTTCGCGATAAATAGGATGTCTATTTGACTTTAATTAAAAATGGATTCCCATTATTTTGTAAAAGATGGATGTCCTTTTGATTTTTTTTTTTAACTCGAGTACCGAATACTTCAAATGTAATTTGGCTTTTTATCAAATCACGTAGGTAAATTTTTGAAATACCCAAATTACATATCCTAATTTTAAAATTATCAAATCATATATTCAATTATATTTTTGGTCCTATCATTGATCCAGTTGACTGCTACACTGTAGTAATCGACTGAGAATAATAGTAGTCGACTGCTACATTATAACAGTCGACTGCTACTGTTTTTTTTTTAAAAAATGATCGATTCATATTTAAAAAATCACTACTATCAATATAGTGAGTCAAATTAATATTTGAGGACATGTATATAATCAGGAGAATTAGACAACACATATGATCTAGTTTCATGTCATTTAGAACTTTTTAGATCCATCAATCGATTTTGGTCAAAATAAACTGATGAATTTAGAGAGCTCGAAATAATATAAAATCAGATCTTATATGTTCGTCTAATTTTTCTGATTATATATATATATGCCCTTAAATATTAATTTAATTTATTATATTAAGAATCGTGATTTTTTTAAATATGAATTAATTATTTTTAAAAAAAATAATAATTGATTATTACTGTGAAAGTAAAATATGTGATTTGAATATTTTAAAAACTTACCGTTTGGTAAAAAGCTGAATGTAATTTATTGTGCACTGATCAGTTTATTACTTATGTATCAATTGATAATAATGTTATTCTAATGTCCTTTTGTGTCATTCTGAGCGAACTTTGGTGTCCACTCGCTGCTTATTAAAAACAAATACACTTGGAAAGGTCGAATTGACAATTTGTTGAAATTTCAAGGGGCATGGTAACATTCTCCCTGAAAATAATGAGGCAAAAACTAAAAGTGTATTTTATTTTTGAAGCATTATTTTATTAAAAAACATGTTATTGTTTCAACTTAATTAAAATTATCATACAAGTTTTAAAAAATAATAACAACAAAATCAGATTTTATCGCACTAGATTTTTTTCACATAAGGAACAATCATCTATCGTTACTTTGATTGACCACAAGTATTTTCATAAAGTATCTAATTGATTAATAGATAATAAATTTATTATAATAAAATAAAAATTAATTTTTAATAAATGTATATCTTTTAAAAAAAAATCTATTTTTTAATCATTTATTCATAGATTATAAATTAATTTTATAATTTATCTTTTTTTACCTTTTTTTTTTTTGTTACGATTGACCACAAGTACTTTTTGCATCCTTCAAAGTAGATGATTTAGAGAGTAAATTACCATCCAAGACATTACATATAATGAAGACCGGGATGGCGAGATGTACCAGCACTTGATGGGCTTGAAGTTGATGGGAAGACTATATGGAAGAACCCTATTGGGTATCTACCGGGAAGGGTTGAACCTCTCATCAAATTTTATGGGTTCATGTCTTTTGCTTTCTTGATACTTGCAGTATATTGATTCTCTCAGTATGTAAGGTTCTGGATGAGATATCCAATTAATCTTAATATAATTAATTCGGTCTCATAGAATTTTTTTTATTGTTCATCAAGATAAATCGAAAAGTATTCGCAGCGGACGGTCCAGAAGCCTAGTATCCTTTGGTTATATATCTCATTTGAAAGAAAAATCTCTATAAATACTTCATAACTAAGATCAAACTACAGATGTTTGAGTGACAACCTGAGCACCCTGTCGTTGCACTATAGCCCCGGAGGTTGAGGTTGTGCCACTACATGGTGGCAAAAGGTGAAACGCTCGCCCCTAGCGCTCCCGCCATCCCGTCCTAGGATCAACACAGAGGAGGTAAATCATGAGAGCTAGTCTAGCTAGCCCGAACAGTGATCAGTGCATGAGAGAGGGCAGGAACCTGGCTACTAGCCAGGATTTGACTCTCAGACCTCATGATGGTAACACTTCATGCACTAGTCATCAGTCCATCTCGTGGAGACTACAGAACTATATAACACTTGTCATCAACTTAGAAATGATTGAAATGACTTTATTATTGGAGAGAATGAAGATGAGGATCTTTATAAATAGAAAATAAATGAAGGAGAACTTAATAACAATTGTTCTGAATCTTAGGACATATTTATACATACAAAGAACTCTTTAAAAGATATATACAATGAGATTTTTTAAAAGATACCTCTCTTCATGATTAGATGCTAAGAATATACTCTAGGGTTATTGAATGAATAATATTCGTTCATATACAAAAAATTAAGTTTATTTTTTCAACACCTCCTTTAAACTTAAACTTTTATTACTCCAAGCTTTGCTCTTAATCTTGCAAAATCTTCAAACTTCAATGCTTTTGTGAAAATATCAATAATTTGATCTTGTGTCTTTACATACTTTAGTTGAACTTCATTACTAATGATGCTCTCTCTAATAAAATGATATCACGTATCTATATGCTTGCTTCTGTCATGAAAAATAAGATTCTTTCCCAAAGCAATAGTTGATTTATTTTCAATAAAAATTTTAGTACCTTCTTCTTGTGGCAAATGCATCATCTTCAATAATTTTCTTAGTCATATAACATAACAAACACAAGCAACAACAACTACATATTCTGCTTCACAAGTTGACAACGTCACAATTGATTGCTTCTTTGAACTCCAAGTGAAAGCAGTATCTTCAATGCAAAATAGAAAATCAGAAGTGCTTTTTCTATCATCAATATCTCTTCCCCAATCACTACCACTATATCCAACTAACTTGCAATTCTCAAAAAATGAATAAATTACACCATAATCTAAAGTTCCCTTAACATACCTCAATATTCTTTTAGCAGCCTTCATATGAGATTGAGTTGAGGACTCTATATAACGACCAACTCCATAAAGAATATCAGATCTAGAACATGTCAAGTACCTCAAATTTCCGACAAGCTTTCTATATAATGTTGGATTTACCTTACCATCATCAAATCTGGACAACTTAACTCCACATTCAACAGGAGTGTCAATTGATTAACATTCTTCTATACTAAATTCCTACAAGATTTTATTTGCATCTCTTTTGAGAAACAAAGATATCATTATCATTTTGTTTTACCTTAATGCCAAGATAATATGACGTTATCCCAATATCTATCATTTCAAAGTCTACAGTCATGTCATTCTTTAGTTCATTGTTGTCTCACTACAAGTGCACGACTAAGTCGTCAAGTAATAAAAATATTGATCCTTATGTGCTATTGCCTAAGGACTAGTGAGTCCACAAAATAAGTTATCTAAACAATCAAAGTTTGAGTGAAAGTTTGTGAACTAGAGCGAACGAGAGAGAGAGAGAGAGAGAGGTCCAATGAGAGTGGTTGGTTGTTAAGAGAGGAAAAAGTTTGAGAAGGTAATCCTAGGATTTTAATTTTATTATGATGCTAGTTGACGTACTATGGATTGTTTATTCCCTTACCCTCCATGTTTATATACTTGTAGGGATTCTAACCAAATTACCAGTAGAAATCCGTGGAGGTTACACCGGAGTGTTTACATCATTGTTCATTCAATGTTATTAAGTAAAAGAGGTAACATAGAAAATTTGATTAAATGATTACCCTCTGTCACTAAGGGCTCTCCGGTCATAGTCTAAATTACACAAGTCACTTCCTAACATTAAATTGATATAAATCCATTAAACACTAATTAGTTAATCCCTTGTTGAGAATTGATTCTCATTTCAAGACGATGACTCTAGAAAAGGATTACCCTCTGTCACTAAGGGCTCCCCAGTCATACAATCTAAAGTCTATCATTTACATGGTGATCAATCCTTCACATCCATATACATACACTTCAATCACACATTCATTCAAACGCAAATAAGACACAACACATATAGAATAAGTCATAAACATATCATTGAACAAGGAAATTAGCAAATTCATAGTTTATACATCAAAATCACATCAAAATTAGTCCTTACATCC
Source organism: Hedychium gardnerianum (assembly GCA_038050645.1). Classification (NCBI taxonomy): domain Eukaryota; kingdom Viridiplantae; phylum Streptophyta; class Magnoliopsida; order Zingiberales; family Zingiberaceae; genus Hedychium; species Hedychium gardnerianum. The sequence goes on from JBBUKS010336232.1 coordinate 19,778, forward strand.
TAGAATCTAGGGGATCTACTCCATAGCAAGGAGGAAACAAACTAAAGATAATAAATGAAGTATTTTTACAATCCAATGAAGAATAGAGAGTAAGATATCCTTATCAAAAAGATATCGAGTCTTCGGGATGAAATCTAAGCTCCGGAGGTGGACGGATCGTTGAAATCGACTAGGAAATGGACCTCGTAGGTTCCCTCGAAGGGAAAACTTTTCCTCCCCTTGAAAAGGTAATCTTGAGCCCTTTTTATAGGACTCACAGCCAAGTCACGTCACTACACGACCGTGCCTCTAAGGTACGT
>JBBUKS010336875.1:0-20062 GCA_038050645.1 Hedychium gardnerianum
TTACTTCCTAATGAGGAGTAAAAGCTACATTGGAGTGTTTACACCATTCTCATTCAATGTTACTAAGTATAAGAGGTAACATAGGAAGTTTGGTTAAAGGGATACCCGAGGGGCCCCCGGTCATACAATCGCTATATTACACAAGTCATTTTCTAACATAAAATTAGTGTAAACCTATTAAGCTCTAGTTAGCTATCTTAGCAAAGGATTAGTCCCTATATTAAGATCATTACCCCAAGAAGTGATTAATAATCGATACCCTTTGTCACTAAGCGTATAGTAAGTCCAGTTGAATGAGTATCTTTTGTCACTAAGGATCCCCCGGTTATCTAGGCCAGAAGCAATCTTAAAATAGGAACAAATCCTTCACATCTATATGCATTACTCATATACACATTTCTTCAAACATGTACAAGACACAACTCACATAACATAATATGTAAACATCTCATAGAAACAAGGAAATTGCATATACATAGTTCATACATCAACATCACATCATAATTACTTCCTACATCTTAGAATAGGGAGATTACTCCATGAAGAAGGACATACAAACCAAAGACAGAAAATAAAGCATACTTACAACCCTAAATCTGAGAATAGTGAGAGAAGAGATGTCGGTGTCTTTGGGATGTTTCCTTTATCAGGAGGTGGACGGATCGTCAAGGTGGAAGAGCTTAGGGTTTCCCCGAAGGGGAGAACCTTTTCCCAAGGAGAGGGGCTGAACCCCAATCCCAATATATCTCAAAACAGATGAAAAACCCTTTTATAGGTAGTGGGCACGACCCTTGCTTTTTCGGCCTCAAAGCCATGTCTTAAAGACATGGACAGGGCATATAAATGGGCGCCAACTAAGGCATGGTCGTGCCTCTCAGGCATGGCCAGGCCGTATGAGAGGCACAATTGTGTCTCTTAAGCACAACCAAGCCCTGTGGTTATTTAACGGGTGAGGCACGACTGTGACTCTCAAGCACGGCTGTGCTGTGTAAATTCCTAACCCTAGTACATGGTTGTTCCTCAGGGAACGACCCTGATGTGAAGATGACTCTGCTCTTTCTTTGAAGCATGGTCATACCCTCCTAACACGACCCTGACATTAGTTTTTCTAGGGAAGAGACACGACCGTGCCCTCCTGGCATGACCCTGGCCTAGGAAGCTTTGGAAGTGAGGAACGACCGTGCCTCTCGAGCACAGCTACCCGTGGGGTGCTAAAAAACGAGGCACGAGCCATGTCAAAAGACACGGCTCTGGCATTGGCCCTGCTGGGCATGACTTTGGATGGCTCTTGGGAGACATGTCCATGTCTTTTGGAGACACAATCATGTCAACTTGAAGAATACGGTCGTGATAAGGGACATGACCATGTTCTGATTTTCTTCCAAAGCTACCCGATGTTCATTTTTGCTCTCCTAATGCAGTTGTTGATTGTATGACCTGTTTCTTCACAAGCTTCTTAATAATATTATCTCGGCCACTGATAGTAGTCGGGGAAGGCACCCCAATTTTCTCCATATATTCCATGTAAACGATCAAATAGTATTGGACAATTATCATTCACTTGACCTGTTGCACCACAAGTTTCACAAAAGATATTAATAGAATTCATAGCATTAATTTGGTCAAACCTTTGAATTAGAGCATCCAACTTTGCATTCAAGGAGAACATGCTCATCTAAAAGATTATAATCAGAATAGGATAGACATGTAGTAATACAAATTCAAAAGGAAAGAAAAATGCAGAAAAAGAAAAAGACTAGATTAACTAAATTGTTAATCAACTAATGTTAATCGAAAATAGTCCTTGGCAATGGCGCCAAAAACTTGTTACGCCACCATAAGTGCACGGTTACGTCGTCAGTAATATAAAAGATTATCGTATCCACAGGGACTGTTGATTAAGCACTAGTGATTTTACAAAGTAAGTTATCTAGACAATCAAAGTTTAGAAGCTTGTGAACTAGAAAGAGAGAGAGTGTGAGAAAGAGCTTGAGAGAGAGAGAACAAGAGAAAGGGAGAGAGAGGGAGAGAATCTTGAGAGAGTTGATGGGAGAGAATCTTGAGAGAGTTGATTATGGGGAGAATGGTTCTAGGATTTTGATTTCATTATGATGTTAGTTAATGTCCCAAATGTATATTCATCTCCTTATTTTCTATGCTTACATTCTTGTAGGGATTTTAACAGATTTCCATAATGGAATACCATTAGAATGTCCTAGCGAGGAATAGCCCCTATGCCAAAGTCTTTTGACTCTAGGAAGTGGGTAAGTATCGATACCCTTTATCACTAAGGGTATGTAAGTCCGGTTGAATAGGTGTCCTCTGTCACTAAGGATCCTCCGGTTATCCAGCCTAGTAGCAACCTCAACATAAAAGTAAATCCCTTACTTCTACATGCATTACTCGCACACACATTTCGTCAAACATGTAGTAGACACAATACACACAGAGCAAGACATAAACACTTCATTTAACCAAAAAATGACATATACATAGTTCATACATCATAATTACTTCCTACATCCTAGAAATGGGAGACTACTCCATGGAGAAGGACATACAAACCAAAGACACAAAATAAAGCATACTTACAACCCCAAATCTGAGAATAAAGGGAGAAAAGATTCTTATCGAGGAGATGTCGGTGGTCAAAAATCCCCTTTTATAGTGTTAGGGCACGGACCCTGCTTTTCGCCATACGGCTGTGCCTGAAAGGTATGACCTGAGTCTAAGGATGAGACACGGTCGTGCATGGGAGGCACGACCTGTGTGAAGGTGAGGCACGGCCCTGTCCTGCTTTCTTGACATCTGGAGGCATGGCCGTGTCTGGGAGACACGATCGTATGTTAAGGAATGTCTGGAGGCAAGGCATGACTCCTGTTGAGAAGGCATGGTAGGTTAGACACGGTTGTGCCTGGGAGGCATGACCCATGTCCAGGTTTTCCCAGGAAAGTCACACCTCCATGCCTGGGAGGCACGACCGTGGCCTTAGTTTCTTCTGGTGTTGAGGCATGGCCATGCCTGGATGACACGGTCGTGGCTTTGACCATGGTTGCTCTGTTTCCTTCTCTGCTTTCTGCTCAGCTCTCCATTCGAACTCCGTTTTGCTCCAAAACACATCCTATCAATGAAAATAATGAAAGAGCAGATCTTCGAATGAAGTGGAGTAGAAGTATGTCATAATAATAAAATATGATGCAATACGTGTAAATTATACTCATGAAATATAAGTAGATGTGTGTCAAACAATGCATAAAAGTATATATAATCTACACATTTCATCCATCAAGTATAATAAACAATAGTAATAACCACACAACCAATACAAATTCTGCACATAATAGGTCCTGACTATGGGCAACATACTACTACGAATGGTTCTCGTGGGCAGTTAGATGTACACATGACCATTGTCTGCACGCAACAACATACTAACATGAATGGGTGTTGTGGGCTGACAGGGTGAGGTAGCTATCTATCGATTGACTGCACGCAACAACATACTATCATGAATGGATCTCGTGGGCAATCAAGGTACATATGACAAATGCAATAACAAGTAAGTAATCAGTAAACAATCACACCCAAGGGTAAACTACCAATTATGCAATGGTATAATATTATTAACATAAAGCACAAATGTAAATGACAATCAACATAGTATGAATAACAACAAGACTACATATATATCAAAATAGATTAAAAATAAGCTCAAGCAAGTAAATATCAAACTCAAGAAAGAAATAGAGTGAAGTTAGGGCAAGTAAGTAAATACTACATAATCAACATAAATGAAAGAAAATCATACACTAAGATCAGAGATCTAAAGAGGTCAAAGAGGGAACTACTCACCTCTATTGTAGATCGTCCTAACCGTCTTCAAGTCAACAATCTGTTTCAATCTCGAATCCTACAAGTACAAGATACGAAGCAAAACTAAGTACTAGAATAATCCAAGTAACTTCAAATAATCTACGTAGGTTAATCATTTATTTCCCTTTTTTCAAGTAATTGTTTTACCTTCTTAAATTCTTAAATGTGATGTAGTAAATTCATATTTGATTGATTAAAGAGTTATCAATCATTTAGTTGACTTATGACTTAATTAAATCAATTTATTAGTTCATCTTTGACTTAGTATTTGAATCATTCTTTAATTAAATCAACTCATTAGCAAAGAGCTTATAATTAATTTAAATTACATAATTTCATTTAAGTTGATTAATCTAGTAATTAACGATTAATTAAATTAACCAATACTCAAATTCATTTACCAAATTAACTAATGAACCTATTAACAAATTTAAATCGATTTACCAAGCTATTAAATCAATATATGAATAAATCAATTTAATAACCTAATATATCTGCCAACAAATCATTTTATCAATTAATGGATTAAACTAATTAATACGAATCAAGTCAATTAATTAACATTAATCATTTAATTAAACTTAATCTTAATTCATCGAATTCCATTTGAGCTCTCAAACAAACATGATTAATTATCTAATTAATCATTTAATCATTAAACTAATAAATAATCAAATAAATCATATTAATAACTAAATTAACTCTAAATTAATCAAATTAGTATCTTCATTAATCCTTGATTAATCTATTGATCAGATTTAAATTAATTAATCCCTAATTCATTAACCGAATCATTCAATTAAAACTTAGTTAAAATCTTACCTATCCCTCTCCACCTCTGGCCTACGGAACTCTCTACCACTGGCCACAGTTATCGGTAGTAGCTTCCAGCACGTCGGACAGCAGCCAAGAGGCTGTCGTCCAACTCGCTTGGTGCCGCTGGGTTGCCTTGTGCAGTCGGGTACCAAGTCGAGCCGTGGATACTCTCTCAGATCACGTCGTCTCCATCCTTTGGCTAGTACAGAAGCAGAGACACGACATCTAACTTAGCAAAGTCGTCTCGAAGGTATCTCGGTGTGGATACGAATAGAGACAAGTCTCGTTAGGCTTGCTTGTTGATGTTGTTTCCGTTGCACGTCATCCAACAGGTATAATTCCTAAACAAATTTTAATCTATGGTTATGTCTAGCGCATGTATGTTCCTGTGGTTGTGTGTGATATGTGTTGGAATAATTTAGTAAATTATTATACTTCTACTATTTGTTTTTTGAAAATACCTATCATGCATGCACCCAAAACTCCAACACTTCGCCTGTAATGTGTCACGTCAGTAGTCCAGGCACCCGGATGGGATATAGGCTCTAGGAGGAGGATAAATTGCAACAGAGTCGGATTGGATGAGGCTAAGCTGGGGGTGCTCGGGGATGATCCAGGCGCCCGAAATGGCTAATAAAAGAACCTGCGAATAGGAGCTTCAAACAACACTTCTCGATCAACTTCTACATTCGTCCTACTTCGAAATTCTGATGCAACGCCTACACATTGCTCTGGCAATCATGCTCGATCTTATATTCTTAAGTTGGAGGTATAACTTTATTTTTCTTACTTTGTCTTTTCATGCTTTAATTCATAAGGAATGGTAATTACCATTCCTCTGCTTTTTGTAAAAGATGAATCTTTGCCTCCGAAACATTATTCGGAGGAGAAGATTTTTAGTGGATTGTCCATCGAAAGCGGTCAACGACTGTGAGCCTTGCACTAGCAGCACAAGCTGTGAACCAAGTAAAAAATAAACATGTTCTTTGTGTTGTGTTTTTGTCATTATTCCACTGCGTACTTTGAAAAATTGATGAGTGTATTTCATATAGGATTTTTATTAGTATTTTGCACTCATCTTGTGATATTTTAGGAGCATACATTGCGTTGTTTATTCCCTTTTAGTATTGTTTTGTTATTTTCTTATTCGGAGATTTGCTCTTGTGCTTTTTCATTAATAGGAAGAAGAATCAAAGCTCAAATGGAGTAAAAAGTCCCTTGGCATTCTATTTGTGTTGTTCCTCAGGACAAAAAGAAGCAAAGACGGAGCAACCATAAGTTTTCTAGTGCCACACACGGCAAGGCTGTGTGTTTTTCACACAGTCATGTGCCACCTTCTAGAAAAACCAATTGCTCGGCCATGTGTTTTTCACATGACCGTGTGTTTTTCTAGAAAACTTCTAGAAAAAGACACAGCTCGGCCATGTATTTTTCACACGGCCGTGTCACCCTACCGTAGATTTCTCATATCGGTATTTTTGGAAGTTCCTTCCTAATCTAAGGGCTTGGGAGGCTATAAAAGGATCCCCAAATCTCATGGAGAAGAGAAAGAGGAGTTCTCGTCCATGTTGGAAGTTGGAAGAACAGCCCGGAGACAATCTACGTTTCATAGAATAAGTATTTCTCTCTTTTCTCTTGAGTTTGGATTGTAAAAGCTTATTTACTATGTCTTCTTACTATAATTCCATGTCCATGGAATAGTGTTCTTGATTCTAAGACTAGGAAGTAGCCCTTTAACATGTATACACTTTGTTTTTCTAAAATTTTATATATTTGTATTTCATTATTCTATGATTTAATTGTTTGTAGTTCAGCTCTACTGTACATACATGAACTGAATGCCAAAAGCATGTTTTTGTATCCCAAGAGGTGCGGGGAAGGACCGAGAGGTGAATCTAATCTTCCGACCCGTAGAATACCGAGATGTGGGGGGTTGGTCATGAAAGTAGGTCGGGTTACCATGAGGATTCCCTAGGTTTTCACGAAGCTTAATGGGTCCACCTCGATTCAGCATCATAGTAAGAGAAGGTAACTCGAGAACTGTGGGGCATCTCATGACAGGGGCCTCCATGTGAAAGTGGTTCTTCAGCAATGTCGCCCTAAAAGTGGGTGTCGCGTTTGGGTAGATACACCGGCGTAGTTCTAAAAGATCACTTGTCTATCTACACAAACAATCAATGAGAATTAGGAAATCAAATATAGGGTAAGGTATCTGCAGTCATTGTTGTGAAACTGAAGTCCTAAGATCGCTTTTTGACATCGTATTTTTTCCTAGAAACTTTTCCTCACAATTTTCTCTCTTTTCTCATGATTTTCACAACTTTCATATTCTCTAGATAACTGATTTCACATCATAGATCAGTACTCGATTTTCAGTCCTCGTGGGATGGATACTTTTTATTAATTGATGATGATCGTGCACTTGCAATTTGCGACATCAAGTTTTTGGCGTCGTTGTCAAGGACTAGTTCAAATTGATATCAATTAATTTGTGATTTGGTTAATCTAGATTTTTTCTTCCTTTTCTGATTTTTCTTTTTTTAAGGATTTCTTTCCTGGATCACTTTCTTTTTTTTTCTTTTCTCTTCATCTCTTCCCTTTTCTAGTGGTCAGGGCCCTCGCTTGTAGAGATCTGAAAGAAGGGGAGATCTACTTCCTTTCGATCCAGAGATAGACCGCACCTACCATCAAAGGGTGAACGAACAGAGAACTTCAGAAGAGAACAGAACTCAAGAAAATGCAACCATGACGGACAACGGAAACAAGTTGCTCAGAGATTTTGCTGCCCCTAGCACTAGAGGATTGAGGTCTAGCATCGCGAGACCATAGATAGAAGCGAACAACTTCGAGCTAAAATCTACCCTAATCCACATGGTCTAGCAAAATCAGTTTGGTGGAGGGCTGACAGAAGACCCGAATTTGCATGTGGAGGTGTTTCTGAAAATCTGCGCGATGATAAAATATAATGGCGTCTCTGCAGATGCAATTTGGCTGATGTTGTTTCCCTTCCCTTAAGGGACAAAGCCAAGTCTTGGCTTCATTCTCTTCCGACGAGTAGCATATCTACATGGGACCAATGCAAGCAGAGATTTCTAGATAAAAAATTTCCTCCCAACAGCATGACACACATGTGACACCAGATCGTAAGCTTCATGCAAAAAGATGATGAGTCATTATTCGAAGCATGGGACAGATTCAAAGGATTGCTGCAATATATCCACATCATGGACTGGAGAAGTGGTTAGTGATTCATACCTTCTACAATGGTATCTCGTACGGGATGAAGGGGTCATTGGACCCCACAGCTGGTGGAGCTCTGATGAATAAAACCCTAAATGAGGTTGAGGAGATCATAGAAAGCGTGATGCTAAATCACCACTAGTGGATATTTAAGCGAGGAGATCAAGCATAAACTCTAGGGAAATATTCAGTTAATTATATGGACCTTCTTTCAGGAAAGATGGACTCATTGACCAAGAGGTTTGATTCCCTAAACACGAGTACAGTGAATGTTGCTAACATTTTTTGTAAAGTTTGTGGCTTGACAGGTCATGTAGTAGAGAGTTGTTTAATGATTTCCACCACTATGGAAGCCAAGTTGAGCACGTGGACGCGATCAATAACTTCAACCCAAGGCCTAGAAATCCATACTCGAACAGTTACAACCCTGGCTAGGGAAATCATCCTAATTTTTTTCTACCAAAACAACCAAGATCAATACCAAGGACATGGGAATTATGGACAGCAGTCATGACAACAACAAGCTCCCCTGAAGTCACGACTTGAAGTGATGATGGAGGACTTCATTTCAAGCCAAAACCAAGCAAACAAGGAGTTCTGGCAGAGACATACTCAGACCGAGGAAGCCCTGAAAGATCTAAAAACAACGGTAGACAACCTCATAGGCCACACTAAGATGCTAGAAACTCAGATTTCCTAGGTTGCAAGCTCACCTTCAAGGACTCCAAGGAGATTACCAAGAAATCCAAAGCCAAATCCCGTGGAGTACTGCAATGCTATGACTTTGCGGAGTGGGAGGATTTTGAAGGAGTCATCTGCGCTTATTGAAGATAAGGGCAAGGAATTGATAAACGAGATAGAAGTAACTTGGAATACCACTAGTAGAGAAGACGTTCTCTGGGATTCCGAGGAAAATACCATGAAAATAATGCAAAATCCTCCACTGACGACGTACATGCCATCAATACCCTTTTCATAACAATAACATGAATGACCTCTAGACGATCCTATGAAGTTAAGCATATTCAATAAAGGACTGAGAGGTGTAGTTAACAAGTATCTTGCTCCTCTACGAGCAAAATTTAAGAGGCATGATGAACCATTGAGAACCAACAAATCTGATGAAGGGCCAAGAGCCCTTGGCAAGAAAGTCAGAAAGTATCTTACTCTGACATGAGCGAGATTTAATCCATACTATGTTGATTCCCCTAATAAAAGAAGAGGGGAGCACGACCACCTCAAACCATGTGCTCCCGATTGAAACTAACATGGGTCAAGCTAATGACCTAAAAATAATGCTTCTTGGGAGGCAACCCAAGCTTTAATTAGTATTTTTCTTTTCAGGGTTTTCTTTCACTTAGTTCTCATTCTAGTTTTGTGTTTTTTATTTTTGTAGGATTAGGGGCATCCATGAGTTGTCCGTAGAAGAAGTTACGAGTGTGAGAGCATTCAGGACCAAACATGAGGGGGGATGTCCCACACATGATTGTGTTCCTCAAACATTGCCCCACATGACCCAGCCATGTGATTTTCACACTATTGTGCACCTCCAAATGCCACCCACAGAAACACCCATGGCGGGGCCATGTGTTTTTCCGTGCCCCTCCAAATGTCACCCACAGAAAAACTCACGATGGGGTCGTGTGTTTTTCACACGGCCATGCCTCCTCCTAGTTAGGGTTTGGTCATACTTTGCCCATTCTTGAATCTACAAAGCACATGTACCCTTAAAACTTCCTCAGAGGATAGGAGAAAGGGGCATGGTACTTCACCCAAATTTCCTCCTTCCCCTCCTTATTGATTTTCTTTGTTCGAGTACTGCATGATCTTGGTCTGGGGGTATTTTGAGTGTTCTTGTTGGTGGTTCTGCTTGGTTGGTTAGTGTTTTTGTTAGGATTAGTATGTTAGTTTAACTTGTTTAGTTAACATGCATCATATCATGTTGGTTTTTTATATTCTGTTCAAGTTTCCTTTTTGCAATTTGGATTTGACGTATACATGCATAAGACTAGTCCTCTTTAGCAATTGTTCGATTGTAGAGACTTAAATGAAGCCATGATAATATGCTCTTCTCTTTTAGCAATTCACGTCTTTCTATCTTGTCGTAGAATTTAATATAAACTTTTGTTGTGTTAGATATTATTCACCATGCGCTTGCTTGATTATTTGCTCATATATTCACACTTAATACTTGTTCCTGAAAAGTTAATTTAGTACAACATAGGCATGATTCATCTTGTCGAACTAGTACTTTGGAATCCATAGGAGATCTTGTCTAAACATTTTAGTTACTGGAGACATTCAAATTATGCCAACCCATTTGAAAAAAATCAAAATTCCAAAAAAAAAAAAATTGTTCAAGTGTTCCACTCACTTTGCGAGAAAAAAAAAAGAAAGAAAATAAGCATGGGATAAAACACAATTGTCATGAGTGGAAATGATCAGGTACCCCTTTGAGATTGAATTAGGTTACTGGGGAAATACCCATCAATTTCTCTCATTATTGAGTGCTCCTTTGAGACTTTGTGTCTAGGTTAGGGGGACGAACCTTGCGTATGGCAAGTAAGTGTCTAATGTCGGAAGATTTAGGAACACGATGGACTGATGATTTGCCTTGGTTTGGAAATTGAAAACTCTAGGTTTAGATTACGCACATTGCATAGTGATCATCTCATTGGACTTAGTGAAGCTATTTGCATACCTTAGCTTGATAATTCTGTTACTCGATCGGTTTAGGTGAACTTACTAGGGATCGAAGATGTTTATTCATACACATTAGGCTAGACATCAGTTTTTGCTTTGCTTGATGACAAGCAAAGTGATGTGGGCGGTATGGGAGGGGGGCCCACGTGGTCAGAAGAGGGGACATGCACCCTCACGCTAGGGGTTTCCAAGGTCTTCTCCTCATTCCCGCCACCTCCACCTCCCTCTCTCATGCCATCTCCTCTCTCTTGCCGCCATGTTCTCTGTCGGCGTCACCACAACAACCTCCCGACACTCGACCATCGGCTCCGCTCCACAAGCTACAGCTCACGTGCACGCCGCCTCCCTTCCTCGTCGACGCCCCAACCGCCATGACCATCCACGGCTTGGCCGCCTTCGTCAGCTGCCTCCGCCGATTGCCTCTCCCTCTCTAGAGGCAAGATCTCCCTCTCCCTCGGTGCTCACAACCGACGTCCCCTCCCCCCTCTCGAGCTCACGCGAGAGCACCACCAGAAGCACCCTGTCCCTCACTCCCCCCCCCCTCTCTCCCTCTCTCTTATCTTCCCTCACGGACTCCCTCTCCCTCACCGACTCTCTCTCTCTCTCAGTCGGATTCGCTCCTCTCCACTTCCAGCCAGATCTCGCTATCGACCCCGATCCAGGCTCCTTCGACCCTAATCCCGGTTCTGCCAACCTCGATCCCATCTTCGCCAACCCCGAACCCGACTCCCACCAGCCTCAATCCCGACTCCCACAAGACCCGATCTCGACTCTCGTTGACCTAGATCCTGGCTCCTCCGGCCTCGATCCCGGCTATGTGGATATCCGGCTATTCTATAGCACGTGAGTTGTCAGAACACATAGAGCAGCATGGTTGACGTAGCATGATTCCTCACGATCTTCTATAGTGCAAGACGTGGGTGACATGACCCCAGATATGGTGATGCGATATCTTCTCTACAGCGGATAGGACATCCCACTCCTTCGTGTTATAAAAGATGTCTGCTCTCGAGGATGGAGGTATGAGCATACCTTTACAAACACTACATACACTATGCTATTGTTCATCCTCATGACATAGTCGGAGACTGACTTAAGTATCAGAGTGGAAGGTCGGGGCAGCCCGGTCCCCATTCTAACCCCCTCCCTCGCTTTGTTAATCCTCGCATGCTCTCCGGATGATTCTCGATGGCTCACTTATACAGCTACGCTAGTATCTCCACCACCCCACCTTCCTCCTAGCTCTTTCGACGACGAGGAAAGCTCACCCCTTTCTTTGAAAACTCCGTGACCTGGTCAACATCGGAGACAGCTCAGCCCCACCTTCCTCCTGGTCATGGAAACTCAGTTAACATCAGGCACACCTCACCGGTGGCTCATCCTCCAGCGTTCTCAAGCAAGATCACAAAGGTTTAGGTCTAGGGGATTTTGATGAGCGTATTTCATATAGGATTCTTATTAGTATTTTGCACTCATCTTGTGATATTTTATGAGCATACATTGCATCATTTATTCCCTTTTAGTATTGTTATGCTATTTTCTTATTCGAATACTACACTTGTACTTTTTCATTGATAGGACGAAGAATCGAAGCTTAAATAGAGTAAAAAGACCCTTGGAACGAAGACATGAAGCAAGGAACACGCTCTGTCCATGTCCCAAGAAACGGGTATGTTCCTCAAGATGAAAAGGAGCGAAGATAGAGCAACCATGAGTTTTCTAGTGCCACACACAGCAGGGTCATGTGTTTTTCACACGGTCGTGCACCACCTTCTAGAAAAACTCATGGCTCGGTCGTATCTATCTACAAGAACAACCAATGAGAATTAGGAAATCAAATATAGGCTAGGGTATCTATAGTCATTGTGGTGAAACCGAAGTCCTAGGATTGCTTCTTGACATCGGATTTCTTCCTAGAAACTTTTCCTCGTGACTTTCTCTCTTTTCTCAAGATTTTCAAAAAAATTAGATTCTCTAGATAACTTATTTCACATCGTCGATCGGTACTCGATTTCCAATCCTTGTGGGATCGATACTTTTTGAATAGCTCATCAAAAAGGATATAACACATCCCAACCTCCTCTCTTCTCTGGCGAGGATTTCGAAAACTAGAAGGGCCAAATGGAGTACCACCTAAAGACTTAGGTGGAGATGTAGATCATGATCCAAATAGGATTCACGCTCCCCACCAACGAAGAAGGCGTACTACTCTAATGTGACAAGTAGGACAACGCAATGAAGATAAAGATTGAGACCGACACTAAAGCTACTTAGACCCTCTAGTGTGGCTTGACCAAGGAAGAACTCAACCGAGTTGGACCGTTCAATAACGCAAAGAATCTATGAGAAAAGCTTATCGAACTACACGAAGGGACCTCCGACACCAAAGTAAGTAAGCAAGATTTAATTTTAAATAAATTATATAATATTAAAATGTAGGAAGGAGAGTCAACTAGTCAACTACATGCCCAGATTCAAGATATTCTCAATGAGCTACACGCAATCAGACAACCAGTGGAGAATTGCGATGTGATAAGGTGTGCATTGAAAGCATTTTCGAGAAATATTTTGTGGACATCAATGGTCGATGCTTACAAGGTCTCTCGAGATCTTTCAAAAATTAAATTAGATGAGTTGTTTTTCAAATTTGAGCTTCATGAGCAAACTAATGCAAGCCCAACCAAGAAAGGCATTGCTTTGATTGCTGAAAAATCAAGACAAAGGAGCCGAAGCCCAAGTCCTGACTAGAACCCAAAGACAAATTGAATTCAGAAGACGATGAGGAGATCACCTCTGAACTAGTCAACCTAGTTCGAAAACTATTCAAAAAGAAAAAAAGGCTCACTAAACGTGAGATCGAGAAGGTGATCTAGACTAAGAATAAGCAAACGGGACCAAGTAGAACCTCAAAGGTGAAATTCGAAGTGATATGCTATGAATGAAATGAAAGAGGACACTTCAAGGTAGAATGTCCAAACACAAAGGAAACAAAGAAGCAATGAAGAAAGAAGGCACTAAAAGCAACATGGGATGAGTCTTTGTCGGGAGAACCAGACGAGGAAGAACAAGCTCAAGTGAGTTTCTTGGCACTACCACCACAAGAACAAGTAGTTGAGACCGAGTCTAGATCCGAATCTGAAATTGAGTCTGAGACAAGCTACAGATTTGTATCCATTTTAGACGATCCAAAAACTGAGGTAGACTCTCCATTTGTTAACAAATTGTATTCTTTAATTTATGATCTGACTCAAGAACTAGCTAAATCCAATGTCCAGGTCAAATCACTCTAAAAGGAGGTAAAAGGCCTTAAGAAAAAGACTAACCCAAGCTCTTTAATTGAACAAGTTCAAAATGAAACTTCAATTCAAGTCCAACAACTTGAAAAAGGAAATTCCACTTTGAAAGTTAAAGTCAAAGAACTTAAAGTGTCATTGGAACGATTCACTTCAAGTTCCAAGGCCGTATATAATCAATTCGGACTTGGATATAAGGTTAAGACTTTATTCAAATCGTATCTATCTTTCATTAATCAAAATTATAGAAATTGAGTCCAAGCATGGGTCCCTAAAACAAGCTTGATTAGTCAAGTTAAACTAAATCAATATTGAATCCCCAAGAATTAGATTATGATTCAGGGAGAGCCAATAGAAAAAATGTTTTCATAATTAAATGATTTGTTTGATTTACTGCTTTTATTATGCATGCTTAATTTATTTATTGCTTAAGTTAAAATAGTTAAATAATGATATAGGGGCGAGATAATAGTATAGGATCAAACTCGACGCTAAGGGGGGTGAATAGTGTTAAAAAATTTACAAACTGATAATTCAAGAAATAACAAACAAACAGAGTAATATCATAGCAAAAATAAATATTAATCTAATAGTTTATCAGTTAAATCAGAAATAAAAATTATACACAGTTAAATCAAGGCAGAAACTACACATAGCAATAATAAAAATTTGATTCTTATTTCTAAATTTCTCTTAGGTATTTTTTGGCATCTATCAGATCTACATGGAATCCACTCTCTAAAGTTCCCCGTTTTGTCAGCTAAAACAGAGAGAATGAAAGCCTAAGCAAAAGATAGGTAGATAAAGGACCATTTTTGGGTGTTATTAGAGATTGGAAATAAATAATTGGAAGAAAGTTAGAATAAAAGGTAAAGCTCAGTGTGCAGCAACTAGATCTATGGCAAAAGCTTCCAAGAAGGGATCTGTGAGATCCGAGCTAGAAGGGGGATACACAGACGGACTTGACGGATGCAAGTTTCTTCCATCACAAAAATCAAGGGTCGTATGTCCTAGCTGCAAAGAAAGGGCAGAGTCCATCAATCTGGATAGGCGGCGGCACATGCGGGGAAGGGAAGGAGGGGAGCGCGAGGTCGAGGAGTGCGAGTGAGGCGGATCTGGCGGTGCTGATCCTCGAGTCACGGAGGTGGGTGAGTGCACCGGACCACAGGAAGCGCTGTCGCATTCAATGTGAGGCGAACAAAAGGATCGAGAAAAAGGGCTTATTGATCGGTGAAGTGTGTCATGGAAAAAGAGTACTTAAAAATTAGAAGTGAAGTTCGTATTTTTTAATATATGAAGTTTAAAATGATATTTATTGTGGTAGTTTTATAATCAAAGTTGATAATCATATATTACTTCGTCATTAATAATTGTTGAAGTAAATAGTGGCGAAATCTATCAACAAAATTTACATAGTGCATGCAACTTCTGAAGATAGGCCATCTTTGTTAGTCATTGATTCAGACTCAGATTCTAATTCAGTCTCTTCTTTTGGTTTTGATTTTGTCTTGAATTTACTTACAATTAAAGTTACACCCTTCTCTTTTTTTATTAAGATTAGTCTTCTCATGAAGTTCAAAATCACAAAAGAATTCATCTAATTTAATGATAGAAAGATCCTTGGATACTTTATAAGCATCAATCATTGATGCCCACAAGGTGGTCCTTGGAAAAGCCTTAAGTGCATACCTGATCAAGTCATGATTTTTGACTTGTTCACCGATTGCATGGTTGTCGTTTAGGATTTCTTTAAAGCGACTATGGAGTTGACTTACCGTTTCACCTTCTTTCATTTGGATATTTTGAAGCTGGCTTAGTAGCAGATCTTTTTTAGCAATTCGTGAGTCAGTTGAGCCTTCATGCAATTCAATTAATTTTTCCTAGAGTTGTTAAGCACAACTGAAAGGCCCAACTTTAGTCAGTTGTTCCTGAGTTAGCGGGTTGTAGTGTAGTTGTGGCTCTAGCATTGATTAAACCTTTCTTTTGTTTTCACTTGTCCAGTTGTTGTAGGGGACTGGCTGGCCATTATCATTTGTAGGCAGTTCAAAGCCTTCTTTTACTATCAGATAGTTTTCTATCTTATTTATGAGATAGTATTCAATCCTATTTTTCCAATAGGCAAAATTGTTGTCATTGAAAATCGGTGAGCGAGTTGTGCTAAATCCTTCCTGCAAAGATATTTTTTGCACAAATTGTTCACATTGTATTAATATTTAGAACAGGATATGAGTTTGGTCTGGTTGTAGTTAGGGCTGGATTTGAGTTTGGGCTAGGCTCGAATTATTAATTGATTTAATTTGTTTATTCGGACTCAAAGCACAAAGTTCAGCTAGTGTTAGATTCAGGTTTTGCTTTGGGTTAATTGAGAAGAAGTTTTCAAAGTTAGTTTCCAGGTCGTGATGAGGCACAGAGGCCTTCTTGAGTATCAAAATAATAACCAATTCCTAAGACAAAATGAACTTAAGAATCTAGAGCTAAATCTACTTTAATACAACTTCTTGGTCTAACTAATTTAGAATGAGGTGAGGTAGCTTCGGTTAGTTCCACTTAACTAGATGCACTAGGTAGGGTACTCCTTACCCAGCCTAGACATGCACTTATCCAAATTTTTCTAGCATACTATTAGCTTAACCCGCTTTGATACCAAATTGTATGATCAAACTCGACACTAGAAGGGGGGTGAATAACATTATGAATTTTATAAACTGATAATGCAAGATATAACAAATAAACAGAGTAATAGCATAGCAGAAATAAATATTAATCTAATAGTTTATTAAGTAAATTAGAAATGAAAATTATGCACAATTAAATCAAGACAGAAACTAAGCATACGCAGCAATAATAAAAATGTGATTCTTATTTCTAAATTTCTCCTAGGTGGAGAAACCTTATAGAAAAAGAATCTAAAAACTAATAACAATATTAAAAATAAGGCAATACGACAAATATTAAATTTACTCTAGATGTTTCCAATCAGAAATGAAGGGCAGGTTGTAGCGTGTCAAAGTCGCAGCACAGAGATCATGAGAGCACTAGAGCATAAGCACAGGGAAAGATATCGAATGAATTAAGAGAATGAGTGATTTCCAAGCTTTGCCTCAAGGTCCTTATATAGCCCCCTCTCTGTTGCTGACGTGGCACATCCTGATTAACTAGTGCCTCCCCGGTCACCTGAATTGAGAGAATGGTTATAATGTCTATCCGGTAGATAACGTTAACTGAGATACCTAGTCAACTGGAAGCCCTCTAGTCGCCTATAGAGAGGTCAAATCTGATTTTGACCCAACTCGCTCGTGTTCTAATAATTTCATCTCTCAGTCGCCTGAAAGCTTCTATAACAGCTCGTACGCTCTGGTCTCCCCTCACCCAGCTACGGTCGCTTGGACCCTCCGACATCACTTGTATTTATCACAGCCAATCATCATAGACTCCTGGTCATCTGAAACCATCGAACTTTGCTTCCCTACAATTGTTATAAATAATGAGTAGGATAAAATAGCATTTAAAATTACTTGTACTTATTTGACTAGATTTTGACACATTTAGTTTGAGTTGCCTAACCATAGCTCCTAGCTGATTCCACACACTTGGACTTGTTTGTTAAACAATCAGCTCTCAATTGATTCCACACACTTGACTTTTTGCCAAGCAATCAACTCCCAGCTAATTCCACATATTTGGACTTGTTTGCTTGGTTCCCAACCAATACTTAGCTCCTGCCTGATTCCCAACCAGGACTTTATCATCTAGCTTCATTCGCTAAAACTTTTTCACTGCCTAGCTTCATTCGCTAGGACTTTTTCGGTGTCTAACTTTACTCGCTAAGACTTTTCCAGTGTCTAGCTTCACTTGCTAGGACTTTTCCTCTTGTCAAGAAACATGTACCTACATACTTGACAACGATCCATTATATCTTAACAAATCAAACTTTAAACTTAGTCATATATTAAAATCTTGAGTTTAAATATTGTGCTCCTAGCACCAACAAATAGTATGTTAGGGAAGCTTGGTCTAGGTAGTCACATAGGGTAAGGAGTACCCTACTTGTCTGCTTAGCTAAGTGGAACTGACTAAAGCTACCTCGCCACATCCTAGACTAGTTAGACTAGGATGTTTCAATAGATTAGCTAAGTATTCAATTTCTAGAATCGACTTTTTCTAAGGAAATGGTCGTTGCGCCGACGATACCCAAGAAGGCATCTGTGCCTCGCTATGACCTGAAAGTTGAGACTTGAAATGTACACTTAATTGATCGATGATTAAACCTGAATCTAACACAAGGTCAAACAATCCTTAGAAATAAATCTAATTAATCAAAAATAAAATTTATAATCATTTCACCAAACCTTGATTGATAATTTAGAAATGGGTGAAATGGAAGCTAAGGTGAAATTTATCAAAATTTTAGAACCTAAATTAAACTTAGTTAATAATTTAAAATTAATTAATAATTTAACTAAATTATACTTAATTAATAATTTAGACTTAATTAATAATTTAAACTTAAATTAATTCCAACTTATTCAATTAAACTTACTTAATCAAACTTAATTCAATTCTAACTTATTTAATCAAACTTAAACTTAATTAATTCCAACTTATTCAATCAAAATTAATTTAATTCTAACTTACTTAATCAAACATAAACTTAATTAATTCCAACTTATTCAATCAAACTTAATTTAATTCAAACTTAAATAATTAAACCTTAATTAATTCTAAATTAAATAATTAAAACTTAATTAATAATTCTAGCTTAAATAATTAATCCTTAATTAATTCTAATTTAAATAATTAAATATTAATTAATAATCCTAACTTAAATAAATCTTAATTAATAATTCTAATTTTAAAAAATAAACTTAATTAATAATTATTAATGTTAAACATGATATATATATATATATATATATATTGGATAAGAATTAAAACTAATGAATTTATAGAAATATATAGAATTTATTAGAAATTTTCAGAATTTATAATAATTTTTTAAAAAATATTTTATTGGGATAAATAGGTTAGGCTTTAGGAAAGCAGTTTAACCCAAAGTTTAATTAAAAACCTTAATTTTCCTCTCACGTACGCATGCTCGTGCTCACGCGACACTGCTCCTTCTTGTTACAGCTTCGCGCGCCTGACTCTAGCGTCGACTTCCCTTTCCATCTGTCGGTGGTCGCTCCTCTCCTCCCTCGATGTCATCGTCCCGCAAGCTAGCCGTTGACGCCGCCGACAGTGAGTGTTTGGGCGCGCGACACATGGTTGCTGACATCAACCGTTTACCTCCCTGGTCTGCGCTACCATCGCGGAGGTCCACCACTGTCAGGTAGGACGCCGCAACTTGGACCCAGGCACCCCTCAGTCTTGTCGCCCCCGCGGACGCGGACGCCTCCCTATTCCACGTCGTCGTGGACGTTTCTAATGTTGGGTTTCCGAATGCGTATTTTAAAATTTGTTTTCATAAAAGAAGCAGTGGAAGCATAATAATTTTTTAAATTTTTACAACACACGCATCACACACATAAAGGATGCACACATGCGCTAGACATAACCATAGATCAAAGTGTTCGTTAGAAAATTATACCATCGAGTTCATTATCAAACCTAATAGAGAGCATTTGCTAGCCTCGCAAGGCTAACCTTGTTCGGAATCAACGAGCAACCTTCAGAAAGATTGCCTCTATCGATATCCATGCTGAGATATCGTCGAGATGGCTTCGCTAAGCCATGAGTTTTCATCTCCGATTGGTACAAGCCAAGCATGGAGACGACATGATCCGAGAGAGAAACCACGGATCGAGTTGATGCCCGACATCTCAAGGCAACCCGACGACACCAACTCAAAGTGGCGGCGCCTAACAGTGGAGGTGTTGATCGATGACAGCGTCGATCGATGGTGGTGCGGAACAATAGTGATGCCAATCAATATTGGCGCCGAACAGTAGTGTCGTCGATTGGTATCAATGCTGAACAGCGATGTGGTCGATCGATATTGGCGCCGAATAGCGGTGTCCCCGATCGGTATCGAAGACGGTGCAAAGAAGGGTTGGTGGTCGATGGCTAGAGGGAGAGGGAGAGGAAGAGGGAGGAGAGGGATCCAAAAACCTAACAATTAGGTTTCTAATCCAAGAGCT
>JBBUKS010338172.1:0-20044 GCA_038050645.1 Hedychium gardnerianum
AGGACCACCGAGACTTGGAGGCAGAGTTCCTGAGGGCAGCTGGGTCGGCTACTGATTTTGCACCGAGGTCTTTGACGGATGGGCCATCAAAAGTTAAAGACGGTATTTATTAAGTCATCGTCAGTTGTAATGGATATTAACGAAATCGTATTAACCAAAAAGTTGGTGAAATTGCTGGTGATGTTTGTGGAGCTGAAAAAACGAAATCACCTAGCATTGCAAGGAGGCTTAGATCATCCGAAGAGCATGTGAGAAATAAAAATATGAAGGAGGAGATTAGAATGGAGATCGGGTACTCAACTCATCTATTCCGACATTGAAGTCTGTCAACCTTTTATATCCTACGGCTATCAAAGGGGATGATATATTTCTGATAGGATGTTATATATGTGAAAAGAAAATGTCATGTCATCATATCAGGGGTTATATCATCCATGTCTTGTACTGTAGGAGATTGTGGAGATCACACTATGTCAATCATACTGTTCCACGTGTCCTATCAATCCACGTGTTATATCTGGACTGGAAGAGGCATCGGGTCGGAGTAGCTGAACGGGAATGAGCAAGACGCTAAGCTAGAAGCTAAAGGTGGCATGGAGGCGGAGCCTGATTGGGGGTCAATCGGGGGCGCTTATCCGAAAGTTGGAGGTACGGAGCCAGGAGACGACTGGGCATTAGTCGAGGGCGACCGAAGCCTTGGAGGTTGGAGCGGAGGGCGCCGATGCCGGTGCTGGGGTTGTGGACGGAGAGGAGGGCGACGTTGTTGGGGCCTTGTCGGTGCCACGACCGGAGTCTCGGAGGTCGGAGCAAAGGGTGCCGAGGCTGCGGAGAGGAAGAGGCGGTTTCCAACATGGGAGAGAAGAAGTGGAGGCGGAGGAGGTGGAGTCGCTGAAAGAAGAATAGAGGAAAGATAATGTAACAAAGAATAATAATTTTGGATAATTTTGATTGTCGAAGTCAAGAGGTTTATTTATACAAATTGTTTCAAACAATAATGGAAAGATTATATATAGCATACAATCGTGATATTTATAATAATAGCAATGAATATAACAAATTTGAAAATATTATCCTTTGCTATCGATTCATCTTAAATATGATGTCAAATATGATAAATCTCAATTAATCGAAATCAATTCGAAATTATTATTTATTATTGTCATTAATTCGATATCATAGTGTGTCTAGTGATTTGCATGGTGAACAACCTGACCCTATAGCAGCGGATATTCTTAGAAAAGAGCCTAAATAAGAAACTTTTGTAAGACAAAAAATTACTCCGACAGAGAGACCATCTCCTGATGAAGTTGATGGTGTGTTTTATGAACTTGATCCGAAAGACAAGTTGTGGCCGATGTTGCAGAAGCTTGACGTGATGATGCAAGCCGAAGAGAAAGAGCTGATGGGCACAGCTTTAATGAAGCGAGTCATGCAGACTTGGCTCCCGGCGAGTTCGGTTCTCCGGGAGATGATGATCTTCCAGCTTCCGTCTCCTTCAAAGGCGCAGAAATACCGTGTGGAAAACTTGTATGAGTGTCCTCTCGATGATGTATACACGAATGCCATCACAAACAAACTGTGACCCAGAAGTCCCCCTCATATTTGTACGTTTTGAAGATGATTCCAACTTCCGACAAGGGCAGTTTCTTTGCATTTGGCCAGGTGTTCTCCGGCAAGGTAGCTACCGGTATGAAGGTCCGGATCATGTGGCTAAACTATGTGCCAGGGCAGAAGAAAGACTTCCACGTCAAGTGCGTCCAAAGAACTGCCAGGTGGATGGGCAAGAAATAGGCTGCTGGAGGGCCCTAGTGTTGCTAGACGAAGCCTTGTAATTTATCCTCTTCTAACAAATATAAAGTCATCCTAAAAAGATTGTCAAAATGACAGTTTCACTTTTTTACCACAGAAGAAACAGGGATCAAGCAGGAGAATGCTGACATCAATAAAGAACACAAAGAGAAACCTTCCTGAAATTGTTTTGTATGTGGATCCCTTGGACACTGCAGGCAGAGATCAAAATGATTTGCCTCTGCTAAAATCAATCACGAGCACTTTGGGTGTGTCTGTTTTGTCTAATGTCATCATCGTTGTAGCATGCTGGTTCTGCTCCTCCTGAGGGACCTATGGGTTCTGCCTTGACTTACGAGGTGTTTGTTGCTCAACGGACACATGTTGTCCAGCAGTCCATTCGGATAGCTTCTGGAGACATGCACATAATGCATTCAGTAGCTCTTGTAGAGAATCATCAATCCTGCAGAAGGAACAAGGAGGGCCAAGGCATGCTTCCCAATGGTATAATTTGGAGGCCACAATTGTTATTGCTTTGTTTTTCTTCAAAGATAATAATATCGGAAGTCAATTCACTGCTAAAGCTTCAGGATTCTTCTCCTGCAAAGTTGTTTGGACTACGAACTCTGTTCCCGCCACTTCCTTTCCTTCATTATTGCAGTCAAGTGAACATCCAAAACTGCCCACTGACCAAAGAGTTGACAATGATAATTTTGATGTTGATTCTGATGACTTATCAGATGAGGAAAAAGAGGATGAATATGATGAGGAAATTGCAGATTGCCAAGCTCACCAAGGAGCAAAAAAGTGCCTACTGTGATGAGTATGATTACCGGGTTAAACTTCTTCAGAAAAAGCAATGGAAGGAAGAACTAAGACGAATCAAAGAGATGAAGAAGAGAGGAAAAATCAAGCAAGATGATCTTGGTTATGGTTATGGAGATATGGGTGAAGATGATCAGGAGGGTTCACCTGCAGCTGTGCCAGTACCTTTACCTGATATGGCTTTGCCACCTTCTTTTGACTGTGATAACCCAGTACATCGTTACCGTTTCCTGGAGCCAACGTCACAACTTTTGACTAGGCCTGTTTTAGACACGCATGGTTGGGATCATGACTGTGGATATGATGGTGTCAGCATTGAACAATCTCTTGCTCTTGCTAATTGCTTTCCTGCAGCCATTGCTATCCAGGTCACTAAAGACAAGAAAGAATTCAGCATTCAGTTAGATTCCTCCATTTGTGGCAAGCATGGAGAAAATGGTTCCACTCTTGCTGGCTTTGACATCCAATCTGTCGGAAGACAGCTTGCTTACATTCTCAGGGGTGAAACCAAATTCAAAAACTTCAAGAAGAATAAAACTGCTGGTGGAATATCTGTAACGTTCTTGGGAGAAACTGTAGCTACTGGTTTGAAAGTTGAAGACCAGATTACAATCGGAAAGAGGGTGAATCTGGTTGCAAGCACAGGCGCTATTCGTGCTCAAGGTGATGTGGCCCTTGGGGCCAACCTTGAGGCACGGCTTAGAGACAAAGATTATCCAATTGGCCAGTCCCTTTCTACTTTGGGTTTATCCCTGATGAAGTGGCATGGCGACCTGGCATTGGGAGCAAATCTGCAATCTCAGTTCTCCATTGGAAGAAACTCAAAGATGGCTGTTCGTGTCGGGCTTAACAACAAGCTCAGTGGGCAGATTACCGTTAAGACAAGTACCTCAGAGCAGCTACAGATGGCACTACTTGCTTTAGTTCCAACTCTGGTGTCACTAT
Organism: Hedychium gardnerianum; assembly: GCA_038050645.1. Classification (NCBI taxonomy): domain Eukaryota; kingdom Viridiplantae; phylum Streptophyta; class Magnoliopsida; order Zingiberales; family Zingiberaceae; genus Hedychium; species Hedychium gardnerianum. The sequence continues at coordinate 3,559 of JBBUKS010338172.1, forward strand.
TCAGGAGTTTCTGGGCTGGTGAGTCATTTTTGGCTCACTAACTTCTATTTGGTAATTGGTAGAGTGGTTGTTATGCACCAAGTTTATCGCAAGTTTTGAATTCTTGAAGCTCATTATGGTTTAGTTTGGTCAATTTTATTTTATCTGAAACTTCTATTTTGCTGAACATCAAATAAATGCACTTTATGCTCTTATCTTGTCGAAACCTCGACTAGAGGAATTGGAACAATATTTGTTCTAATTCTTACAACCAACAAGGCTTAATCATAATGATGATTGGCTTGATGATGATGAAACATATTTTTTCTACCAACTGTTCATTCAGATATTTTAAAACTTGAGATATTTGTCAATGATCATCATCTGTGTTTATTCTTTAAGTCTTAGAAAGATAGCGGACTATTCACTGATAGCTAATTTTGTGGTTTGAGATGCTATTACATTAATCTAGTTTATTATTATTATTATTTTTTCACTTTATCTTTGGTATAAGTGATTGCATATACTCTCTAGATGATAATTCTGGTAGCAAGTCATGTTAGTTTCCTCATGAAAGGAGGTAAGAAGTTGCTTCTTCACAGTTTCCAGAATGCCTTGTGTCGAAGGGAAGAAGTCCTCTTGATATGCAGATATTTATTTTTGTTTAGTTTGATCTCCTTTTTTAGTCGTCTTCTAATTATAAGGTGTTCTGTTACTTAAATCCTCTGCTGGCACCTTGACCTTGCGTAAGTTGGTACTTCACCCTCCATTTTGGATGCCCAATGAAAGACACATTACCTTTGAAGTGAAATATAATTAATTTTCACATGCCTTATTCTCTTCAAACATATTCTTTTGAAGAAACCTTAGCACTATCAATTTGAGTCAGTTGATTTTATAGCCTTCTTTGTTGAACTTTCCTGGTTCATATTCTTTTCTAACACATCTAAAAATGGCTTTAAAGATTCTGAGATCGTTGGTGAATATGTCAAGAAAGAATATAATGAATGAACAGATAATGAAGCTTCAGTCTGTCATTTTGCTTTATCTTGTTCTGCTTTCTTCTTATTTTTTTACTTTGCCTTCAGTACAATTGACTGCCTAATGCTCTCTAGATGATACTTTTCGTAACAAATCAGGTTGCATTCATAATTAAAAGAGGTAAAGAAGCTGCCTCTTCTCCAGTTACCACAATGCCTTGTGCACAAGTGAAAAACTTTTCTTAATTGTCATATATTAATTTTGTTTAGTTTGTCATCCAATATTTTACTCTTACTCCTTTAATGTGCAGAGTTTCTATAGCGCACTTCTCATGCTCTTCAGCTTAATTCATGCACTTTAGCGTATTTAACTTATACAGGAAGGTTAGTTATAGCTCACATTTTAAATAAATGCACAACTTGATTCCAAAATTGTCTCATGCATAAATTTATTTTTTTGAGAGATATTTGATTTTAAATTATATATATATATTGAAATCATGTTTATTTTAATAAAAAAATCTCATTTTCATTGTTAGGAGAATTTGAAAAAAGAGAGTAAGTAAAAAAAACCATCTAATTAAAAGGGAATTAAGATGTTCCTAGTAGAAAATAGGAGTAGGACTAGAATAGCTAATTCTAATATTTTTTATTCCTTATTTTTTAAATTTAGTCGATTCAACTTTTGAATTTCATATTCTTCAACTTTCATTATCTAGCAATTTTGCAATTTTATAATCATAATAATGTGCGTAGAAGGTTAATTAAATTTATATTGAGATAATATTTTGTTGAGACTTGTAATTAGTTTCGTTGTTTCAGTATCCATTAATTGAATAATCTATTAAGTATTGTAATGCTGGTTGTCGAAGAATTGATATCTATCAATCATAATTAAGTTACATTTAAATAAAAAATAATCTAATTCACGTTAATATGGAACTTAATTATTTTTTTTAAATGAGAAATTTTATTTTATAAAAATAAATTTGGATTTAGAGTGTGAGCTATATTGCTCGGTCTGGGAACGAGGAACGATAATATTAGTTTTCTTTTATCGTCAAATTGCCACGTCGGCATTAGGGTCGACCCTCTTCCAGACGTTTATTTTGCTTCCTCTCAGTCGTAGTATGCAGAATCATGATCTGTAGGATTATATGATTTTACTATCCAAAAGTATTAAATCGTTTTTGAATCATTTGAAATTGTCTTTTATGATGAAGTCAGAGCAAAATTATTAGGATATCGATAGAATTAATATCATCCTATGTTATAAATAATTTTATGTATTTTTTATTTTTTTATTGAGAGCTGCTTTATTGTCTTTTAACAAATTGGGTTATTTTGTTTGTTTTTTTATGAAGGTTCGATTTAAAGTATTAGATTTTATAATTTTTATTTTGAAATATGAAAATATAAATATTATTGATTATTGATAAGTTAAATTATATATATATATATATAATTATTAATTATATTTAATTATAATAATATTTAATCATAAAATTTTAATTTTTTTGATTAGATCATACAATTCTACTGATCCTGTCTAAGATTGTCAATGAATAAATAATGAGCAAGCGTTGTGGTTGAATGAATTATCGGTCACCCCAAGAACAATAAGGATCGATGGAGAATTTCGTCTGCGTGGGGGAAAAAGATTAGAAAGAGGAGGATTAGAATGATTGTTAGGGGGTGTCCCGACTCGAACACTCCGACGCTCAAGTTAACACAGAGATTATGAAAGAGGAAATTGTAGTAGAAGTCTAGTTCGTCGTCTGCGTGTACCTGTGCTTGTAGAAGTGGGTGACCATTTATAGAGCAACAATCTCACCTTTATGTTCTCCACATGCTCCGAGATCTGCACTTATGTTATCCATGTTTACATGAGTAAATGGCTGCGTTTTCAACATTCTCCGAGGCAAACGACTATGTTATCCATATATGTTGCTAGTAACGACTCAACGTCTTACCCGTGGACTTGGGGACGACCTAGATCCGGGAGCATCGCGTAGTTAGGAGCGTCGCGTAGCCGGGAGCACCGTGTAATCGGGAGAGCTGTGTAGCCAGGAGTGTCACGTAGCCGGGAGCGCCTCGTAGCTGGGAGCTTGCCCTCCGTTGACTTTGACCACCACATAAGCTAGATTATTGAATCTTTTCCAACCACATGGCACCTGCCGATTTTCCTTATCACAAGTCTCCCATTCAAGTCTAGTCGAAGAAGGCGAAAGTCCGACTAATTGAACTAGTGTGTGGTTAGCGAATCCAAACGTGATTTGGCAGCATGACGCATTAGATGCACACCACGCCTATTAAATGCACCCCTCGCGTGATCTGTTTCGATATCTGGGTCAGATGTGCGATGATAGTACGTTTTCGAGGTCACGTCTATTAAGGTGATGTGACCAACTGTAGAAAATGAAGCATCTTTCGAATCTAATGATTATTAGGATTCTATTGATTCCTGTGATAGAACCAGGGTGATAATGTTGGGTCTTCTGATGTCATCCATCTCAATGTCTCAGTTTAAGTCTTAACTCAGGTTTTCTACATGCGATGCCAATTTGATCCTGCCTAAGATCGTCGACGAATGAACTACCGATGACCTGGCGCTGTGGTTGAATGAACCGCCGGTCACCCCGAGAATAGTAAGGATCGATGGAGAGTTTTGTCTGCGCGGAGGGAAAAGACTATGAAAAGGAGGGTTAGAATAATGACCAGGGTGTCTCGGCTTGAACACTCAGACGCTCAAGTTAAATAGGGGCTATGAAGGAGGAAATTACAGTAGAAGTCTAGTTTGTCGTTCACGGATACCTGCGCCCGTAGAAGCGAGTGACTATTTATAGAGCAACAGTCTCGCCTTCACGTTCTCCACGTGTTTAGAGATCTGCGCTTACATTACCCATGTTTACGTGAGTAAATGACTACGTTTTTTTACATTCTCCGGGGAAAACAGTTACGTTGTCCGTATATACCGCTAGCAATGGCTCAACACCTTACCTGGGGACTCGGGAACAATCTTGAACTGGGAGCATTGTATAGCCAGGAGCGCAGCGTAGCTAAGAGCGTCACGTAGCCAAAGCGTCTTGTAATCGAAAGCATCGTGTTGACGGGAGCGTCGCGTAGCCGGGAGTGCCACATAATCGGGAGCGCCGCGTATCTAGAAGTGTCACGTAGCTGAGAGTGCCACGTAGCCATGAGCTTACCTCCATTGACTTTGATCATCACATCAGCAAGATTATTGATTCCTTTACGATCACATGACACCTAACGCTTGCCCCTAATATGTACGATGATCCGATTCCGTGACCCAAATCGATCCTGCTTTCATCCGGTCGAAGGCCCCAAAATCAATTACCCGCTCTCGGCGTGCCATACTGCCACGCCTCTATTTGTCATTTGATGAGCCGGAGATTACGCTCGATCCCGAGCTCCACGGCGCCTTCTAGAAACCACTACCCCTCTTCCCCTTAAATTCGTCTCGCCTTCAATCTTCTGTATCTGTTCCTCGTTCCCTCGATACGCTCGAACCATAGTTTAAGGAGCCATCCTTCCCCTTTTTGGCCTTTGGAACGTTTATCGATCAGCAATTGAAAATTGAAATAGAGGCTGTCTGTCTTTCTTCTTCCGATCGGGACGATTACCTATGAGGGCTGGGGAGTGGATGGAGCGCGGGGCTGGTCCCTGGAGGGACCAAGTTCGCGAGCTGCAACTGCGCATCCGGAACCGATTCCGTGTGGCGGTGGATCGCCGCCGGCACCGGCTTGTGGAGTCGGACTACTCGAGCCCCGTAAAGCGCTGGATCCACCGCCTCCGGAATATGTGGGTGGTGAATCCGTCTCCTGACACTCCAACCTCGTCGATGAGATTCTATCGCAAAAAAGGTTTGCTTTTGTAAGTTGCAACCTCCTTTAATGTGTCTATTATTATTATCTTTTTTGTGGTTCTGTTCCCTGAGATTTTTAGTTCTTGTTTGCCGACATTGTTTGTGAAGCTATTTGTGATATCACAAAAAGGAAAAATAAAATCTTGAACCTGGCCTTCCTCAGGCGACCTCCGCAGGCAATGGTCTTTTTTTTTTTTTTTTTTTTGTGATATTAGGTAGATGACCTCCCCCCTGGTTGATTCACCTTTGGGTTCTATCGTTGTCTACTTGAAAATATTATTTTCTTGTTCCTTCAATCATATTGTTGATGGATATAATTTTAGTAACAGAAGACAAGTATTTAAATGTCCATACCATTTAGTAAAAGGTATTGTTTGTTTTGTTAATCATGACATGCTTGAAAGAAGTAGAGGTATAATTTATTTTAAGATTGTATTTTGAAACTAACTCAGCTGTGAGTAAATTGTTCTTCTTGCTCCAAGGCATTGAGATTTTTAATGACTGCTGCTTGTTTTGTCATTCTTGAACTATTAACTTTAGTTACTATTCTCTATTTTTGAGGTAAAATAAAGATTTTCATAAATGGAGCAATGACTTCTTAACATGGTTGCCCCTCTCATGGATCGTAAATGTAAAATCCTTTTCTCTAGAATGTTTGGATAAAAATGACATAAGGACTGTTGCATCCGAGTTCAATTTTTGATCTTTGTTAGTATTTCCAATCCATTGAGGCTATAATTTTCTTAACTATTTCCTCTATTATAATTATTTTAACTGATATGTCATGTTCAATTAGTGTGCAAATTATCTAAGTACTCTAGTATGAAATTGTAAAAAGATTCGGAGATGCTTACATTTTCATTTTGTCTGATTTCTAGTGCTAGAATGAACAAATTGTCCTTCATATTTATTACAAGTTCTTTCTCCCTCAAATAGGGCTACCATTAAAAAATGTTAAAATAAGTTAGGGAGATATCTGGAATGTAAAACAAAGTCGAATATCGAGATAATGTGTGGAATAACCACATGCTTTTAGGTTTTAATTTCGTCGAAGGAAATGAAGTGAATGGAAAGCATGAATATCAAAAGATTAAAATGCCCTTCTGTTTGGGTTGAACTACACCACATATGGATAGGATAACTTTAGGCATATACAACTTCCTGCCATGCCACAAACACTTTTGTTCTTTCCGTGTGGCACTTTGAGTTCTCATTCATCTTCTCCTAGGTGTTGATTGGACCATTGCCATCTTTCATTGGATTAAGATTGTTGATGTAATTATAGTAAATTTATGTTTCTATCCCTCTAATCTCCCCCCAATTCAGGAATATTCTGGGCACTAAAGTAGTTTCCCATCATCACAAGGTAAACTACATGTTGGAAAAATTAAAGTTGATCGATGGTTGTTACTTTTTTTTTTTTTTTATCTTCTCCATCCTCTTTCTGGCCTCTCAGTTAAACAAAGCCTAGGCAAACTTTTGTGTCTTGTTAGTACTTTGTAGTTTGTACTACATATTACCAACTTGCGGATATTATTTGCCTTATATACTTCTCTTTCATTTGTTATGCATTCTTCTCAAAACATGATATGGCTTGTTGAGAGCAAAGATAAGGGAACAATTACTAGCTTGTGCTCCAATTCAACTGCAGTTGGCAAAGCCGTAAATGATGAATCAATCTTAGTTCGTATGATTCAAGCTTTGGCTGTCCCTGTTATTGGTAATGCTTGTTATGTATTTATGCATGGCCTTAATCATGTCCAGGTATGGTTTAGCTTGGTTAAATTTTTCCTGAAACCTTATAATCATTTATCTTACATGGTCTTTTGTCTCTGGGATGCAGATATATGGCGTGGAAAAATTACACCAGGCTTTAAAGCAAAGACCTGAAGGCAAGCCCCTACTAACGGTATGTCGTAACCAATTTCTAAATCCACCTTAACGAACTTGCTGCGTTTTGACTCACTTATGTACAATAGACCCTTCCTGGGACCCCGCATTGGCAGGAGCTTCGTTCACCGGGCTGCCCCTTTATGATATTCCTATTGTAGACCTCCTTGTGATGAACCTTGTTCTATATTATCAGTGCTCTTATTGTTTCACAAATGCAAATTTTCATTTTGACCACTGCAAGTCCATCAATATATTGGTATATAAGAAAACATAAAGGTGTTATCTCAAAATCATCTTGATCATCTTTCCAATGGTTAAAATGACAATATGAGACAGCCATTGTATTCATGATGGTATTAGGAATCCATTCAGTTCTTTGTTTTTGACTTTCAACATTAAAGGATCATTACCAGATTTGTTTTTTCTAAAACACTTTGATTGACTTTTCAGTGGTTACAATCATTGCTTTTTTAATGTGTTTTCAAATTGATTATTGTATGATGCCATTGGCATCATTGAGCCTTGTCAATTAGTTTATATGTGAATATTAGGACACAGTTGTAGTTGTCATTTTAACTTTTCATTTTCCCCAGGTTAGTAATCATGTTGCAGCAGTTGATGACCCGCTCGTGATAGCTTCCTTGCTTCCACCAAGTAGTTTGTTGAATGCTCATGATCTAAGATGGACTCTCTGTGCAACTGATCGTTGTTTTAGGAATCCATTGCTGTCTGCATTTTTCCATTGTCTCAAAGTTCTACCAGTTTCACGTGGTGATGGTGTTTACCAGAAGGTACAATGCCATTATTGCTTCCATCAGATTGTTTAGCTATGAATTAAGGTTTATTTAAATTGGAAGGCACTTGTATTGTGTGTATGTGTATATCTTAATCTAAACATTTCACACTTAATGTCCACCTGGATGTTACTGATCTTATTCACAAATCAACCACAACAGCAAGATGAAATTTCAAATTTGTAATTACTTTAGCTAAATATTTCTAATCAAGAATCTTGAAATAACTCCAAGGTGGATTATAGGCGTTCCTTCTCTATCAAACTTGGTTTTACTGGTATTATGACTTAGAGGTGTGAGAAGGGCCTACTCTGTTGTTTTTGGATATTTCCCTTGATTCTTTATGTCGATACTTCATTATGTCTTATGCATTGAATGCTTAATCCAATATGCAAAGTCTTTTCAACCATATTTGATTATTTTCCACTGCTACTGCTTTAAAAGGTTCTTTGCTCTAACTAGCAGATTTCTCGTTCCATTGACATTGGGTCTCTCTCTCTCTCTCACACTTACTCACTCACACACAACTTTTTTTTTTTTTGTCTATATTAGATCTGGATTCTTGCTTAATCTTTATAATATTTTCATGTCATGTATGAGTTATTGCTTTTTATGCTTTTCAATTTTATTCCACAAAGTTAACACTTGTGTTTGTTTTTCCTAGGGAATGGATAGTGCTCTATCCAAGCTGAACAATGGTGGATGGGTCCATATATTTCCTGAAGGAAGTCGCTCTCGGGATGGAGGTAGAACTATGGGTGCTGCTAAGAGAGGGATTGGAAGGTAAGATATGACATGAAGCAATTTTTTTAATCTTAATATGAGCCTGAATAATCTATCACAAGGTTGGAGCATGTAGACATTGTAGCTAAATTACGCTTATCGCAGGACTACACGCCATGTTATTCGAACTCAAGTGTGAGTGCAATAACATGGGTATTATGTTGTTGAACTCAAATATTTGAACATGGGCTTAATAAGATCTCAAGTGTCAATATATTCTTACTATGGTTGTGTTATGCCAACAAGGATATGGAAGATCAAAGTTAATGAATAACAAATTGGACCTGCTCACCTGGGTGTAGTGGCGTTGACCAATTATTTTTTCTGTTAGTGTACCAGAAATGAAAAAACTAAGAAAGGTATGTGAGATTATTAGAAAAATCGCTATCAGAGAGTAATTAAATGTAAATCTAATGGATGTTACAAGGAGAGAAAGTAGATTAGGATGATATGAACATGAGTTTTGTAGTTAGATGAGTTGAAGAGATTAGAATAAAACCTTGCTTACTTTGCCTGATTTTGTTGGTCTCCACGGAAAGGAATCCAATTTCCTGGAGGCCCAATTGATGCACCGTATATTTTCACCAAGTGGCAGAGTTAACACAAAAGAATTCAAGAAGAGATTCTGTCATATACTGTATACATTCATGTGCTGATTTTTTGATTTACCCTGTGGTCCTTAGCAATTTGTCGATTTAACCTTGCATATATTCCTGTTTTCGCAGATTAGTGATAGATGCAGATACAACTCCTATCGTTATTCCCTTCGTCCATGCCGGGATGCAAGAAATTATGCCTATAGGAACACATTTTCCAAAGATAGGGAAAAATGTACGTTACTGTGTCCTTTATGCAACACTTTAATATTGTTCATTGTTTTTCATATACTTTTACTGTCCACTGCATATTTGAATGCTTTGTTGTATTTATCACATAACTCGATTTACAAGCAGGTCACAGTGGTCATAGGGGATCCACTTTTCCTGGACGATTTGGTCATGTATAAGGATGATCCCCGACATGTCTCCACTGGCATCCTATACGATGCTGTCTCGACGAGGATTGGTCATCAACTCCAGGAGCTAAAAGCTCAAGTTGATATATTAGCAGCTGAACAAGAATTAGAAATCAGGGATGTAGATAATAGAGAAAGCGCTACTGGAATTTGGCAGCAGGTTGATTGGGAAGCATTTGGCATGCAAAACATGCTAGAGGAACCACCAGGGACAACTAATGGAGCAACACATGATCACCCAATTCAAGTTCTTGAGCAGTCTCCCAAGTCCAATTCTTCTCGGAGTATTAGGATTAGGCTGGTTGATGAAGGTGGGATTGTCTCAAGAATTCGCGGTTTTATGGATCCATCTGAGCTTATGGGTTTTGCTGCTAGAGGTCTGTTTATAAATGGTAGGATAAATGGATGAGTGCCATTAGATCCCTCCGAGATGGTGCCCTATTGAAGGCCTGAAAACATTTTGCACGTTAGAACTTGTTCCGCGGTACAAGTTTTTATTTGTTTAGCAGCCACTTCAAATTAAAAGTTTCAAGCAACGGGCAAACCATGTTTTGGTGAATCAACAAACAAAATGGAAAATTTATTATTCAGAGCTGCCGCTCTTTATCAGAGGATCATTCCTCTTCTTCATCGTGATACATGGACGGAAAGGAGGATTGAGAGGTTTATCAAGTTGGCGTCAGTAAAATCTGGACAGACAACAGTGACATTAAGGCGAATCAAATGTCCCAACGGCAGAGCTCCGGTGGAGCACATTCTCGATGCAGATGAGCGATGTCGACCAGTGGGTCAGCGCGATGTTTACCAGTCAGGACAGCTGCCTCGATGGGTTGACGGAGTTAGCGGCTGGGAAGGAGGTGGCCGCGGCGGTGATATGGTGATGAACACTACTCGTCGCTTCGGCAATCAGCACCAATGCGCTGGCTTTTGTCAGTAGGTTGGCTTCTTCAGGAGGGATTCATTGATGAGTAAACGGACGAAGGGGATTTTATCTATCAATTGATGAGTAAAAACTAAATATCATAAGCATTTAAAACTAATAAATTCATCATATTAAATTTACAATAAATCCACTATTATATATTTTTAATGAATATCATATTATTTATTAGTTATGAGACTCAAATTCTCCGATCTATCAATATTTATTTGGTATATATAAATAAAATACCATAGTAATTAACGGTTGAAACATGAGTTCCATTTTTCTCTCTCACTTCATATTCTTCTCAAGAAGAAGAAGAATGAAAGAAGTTTTATATTGATGTTTCTAATTCATGAAAACTTAAGCAGGAAAGTAATCTGCCCTTGTCTTCTTATGGCTGCTAAATCCATGAAAACACAAGCAGGAAAGGGGGTTGGTTCATAATGCATTGGTGTTGGTGGTGGGTGGATGTAACTCCGAATAAACAATAGATGAGCTTAATAATTTCTTAAATTCCACAAGTTTGTTTAAGAATTAACTTAAATTATTTCATGGATAAATGGATGATTAATACATGAAATATATTATCATCATGAAATATGAAAATTAAATCATAATTAATAATCAAAATTTTGTTTTTTTATATATTAGTCATTGTTTAAATTGATAGTTATTATGATTTAATTTTTTCGTGTTAATTTTGAGTTGAATTGATGAAAATATTAAGAAATATTAGGGATGAATATTTTATTTTTTATCACCAAACATTAACTTAAAGTAAAAAAATTATCAAAAATTACAATAAATAAATAAATAAATAAGAATAATAATCCACCTAACAAACAAACACAAAGTAAAAAGCTTAAAACCCTCTCTTCCCACGGTTGCCTTTCAGTCTCTCTCCCACCTTCCTGCACGTCCACCCTTCCCTTGCCCCTCCATGGAAGATCACCACCGCTCGCCCTCTTCTTCCTCCCACGAAGATGGCAACCAAACACCACTCCCATTTGCCTCCCTTTCTCTCTCTCTGTTCTCCCCTCATCTCTGTTCTTCTTCTTCTTCCTCTCCATCCTCTTTGCTCGCTCCTATCCCTTTCCGCCTCAAGATCCCCTCTCAGATCACCTCCCTCTCCCTCGCCCTCTTTCACTCCCCCTCCTCTTCCTCCCTCTCCACCCCGTCGAAATTCTCCAGCTCCCTCTCTCTTTCCCGCTTCTCCTTCTTCCGCCGCCGCCCCGCCGCCCCCCTCGTCGCCGCCGGCGCCAGCCGCTGCGCCATCGTCTGGTTCCGCGCTGATCTCCGCCTCCACGACCACGAAGCCCTTTCCGCCGCAAACGACGACTCCCTCTCCCTCCTCCCGGTCTTCGTCTTCGACCCCAGGGATTTCGGGCGCTCCGCGGGCGGATTCGACCGGACCGGGATCCGCCGCGCACGCTTCCTTCTCGACTCTGTGGCTGACCTCCGTGCCGGGCTGCGTCGTCTCGGATCCGATCTCGTGGTGCGGATCGGCTGCCCCGAGGTGGTGCTGCCGGAGCTCGCGCGCGGGGTGGGCGCCGATGCGGTGTACGCTCACCGGGAGGTCTCCTATGATGAGGCGCGCGCGGAGGAGCGAGTTGGGAAGGCGATGGAGGACGAGGGGATCGAGGTGAAGTATTTTTGGGGGAGCACGTTGCACCACATTGAGGATTTCCCGTTCCAGCTGGAGCAACTGCCCACCAGTTATGGAGGGTTTAGGGAGAAGGTGATGGGCGTGAAGGTAAGGAAAGCGATTGAGACACCGGAGAAGCTTAATAGAATGCCATCAAGAGGAGGTGTCGAGCCTGGGGAGATCCCTAGCTTGCAAGACCTTGGGTTCAATCCGGCACCAACCATGTCACAGGTCATCTCTGAATTTTGACTGTTCTAGGACCTATAGTCGTCCATATCAGCCAAGATCATAGCTTTTTTACTCTTACAAAAGAAAGTAAAAATCTTTTGAATGATAAGGGAAATTTTACATGGCTTAAACAAGGGAAAGGGGTTGTTGTAAAGAGAACAGGAATTTCATGAACCAACGGTATCTAAAAAATGCTAATAAGATAGTTTTACCTTAGCTGATTTATCTGGCTTTGCCATCCTAAAGGAACAACTGCTACTAATTTCCAAGGATAAATGTCCGTGCTTAGTGCTTTCAATAGCAACATTATAATTCTGGGGAGAAAACAGTATTTGGACGGGTTTTTTGTAAACGTTCATAAGGTGGAATATTCATCATTGGTGTTCATTTATACTCTATCACTGAATCATGATCTACTATGATCCTGCGCCGAAGCTGGTGGATGATCGGCTGGAAGGCTGGGCCTGCTGACTGGACGGCCACCTGGCGGGAGGGGCTAGCCGATCTGCTGGACTGGGCTCCGGTCGGGGTGATCTAGCCGATCGAATGTTCCAAGTCTCCGGTTGGATGCTCCAAGTCTCCGGTCGGATGCTCCAAGTCTCCGGTCGGATGCTCCAAGTCTCCGGTCGGGATCCTGCGCAGACCAGAGAGAGAGAGACGGAGTATTAGCTGAGAGCACCAGGCGTGTGGCCTGGGGGTCCCGCTCCGACGCTCAAGTCAGGTCAGAAGGCTCGGAGAGAAAAAGGCAGCAAAGTTGAAAGAGTTTGAGTTTAGAAAGTCCAACCCCCTTTTCCTGTAGCGACGTCTCTCCTTATATAACCTTCGGGCCGTGTACGGCCAGCATTAATGAGGCATGGTCGATCACGTCCTGATTTGAAGTGTGTACGATTGATATTAATGACGCCCGCAGAAAGGCATGGTGCCTGCTGTGGAGGCAAGGCTCTGGTTCGGGAGATGTGACCTGGCGACGTGATTTAACAAGTATTGAACGTGCGATCCTAGGTCATGTCACCCGAGAGTGCGGCGGGCGTGCTAGGAGCGTCAGAGTTGTCTTATACATGTGGGAGCGGTCGGGTCCGACCGGGGAAGGTCCTTCCGAGCGGAAGGCTATCGATCGGTCGGCGTACCAAGGGTGGGTTTTCCCGACCGGCGCCTGCCCGGTCGGGTCGGTGCTCCGGTCGGGACCGACCGGTGAAAGGAGTTCCTGGTTAATGCCGACCGGCTTAGCAGCCGCGGTTGTTGCCGACCGGGGTAAGGAGACGCTGATCGTCCCGACTGGTGTAGGGGCGATCGGTCTTGATCGCTTAGGAAGCTGGATCGGCCCCGACCGGCGTTGAGAGCATCCGACCGGCGTAGAGCCCCGATCGGTGCCGAACGGCTTAGAAGCCGCGGTTGTTGCCGACCGGGGCAAGGAGACGTAATGAGACACCGGTTCACGCCGACCGGCTTAATGAGACGCCGGTCTGTGTCGACCGGCTTAGAAGCCCGGTCGGCGTGAGGCCCTAACGCCGGTCGGATATTGATTGGCGTTAGGGCCCGAGCGACGTAAGAGCCCCGGTCTGTTTTAAATCATCCGCGATTCTGTTCCTTGTTATCTGGGGTAGCCCGACCTATATACCCGTATCACCAGTCTCCCCTACAAGTCCGGTCGAAGGAGGTATGTCCGACTGACCGGACAAACGCGTGTTGCGTCGATCGGGTATCCAAGGTCTTCTGGTCGAGCTGTGAAAGACCGCAAGGCCTACCGAAGCCTCGGGAACTGAACCGTTATAACGTGCATTAAATGGGGCACGTGCGCCGTCATGTCAACCGCCTAACCGACCGGTAAGTGCGCGACACGTGGTTTACCGGGACTGTTACGATTCGGCGATCTGCGTGCCTCTTGACCGGACGGTCAGATTTCCCCGCACGTACGTCGGTGCAGGATGATCCAACGGTCGAAACTTCACAGTGACGGCTATATAATGCCCTCGCCGGAAACAGCTTAGGCTATTCGTGCGTCTTAGCCACCGAGTTACTGTCCGAGTATCCCCCAACCGTCCGAGCGATCCGGTCGGGGTCCGTCGCTGTCCTAAACTCGTAAGTGTGTCCGGTCGGCGTAAGTTGTGTCCGGTCGGCGTAGGTTACGCCAGTCATAGAGATAGTATAGACCATGGCTGAGGCCTCCACGTCAAGTCCCTGGTATGAGTCTCTGCGGTCGACTATCAATACCTCCGACCTGGAAGAGGTAAGAGTGAGTTTCGGGACGCCGCTCGGCTATAGGCTAGCGATCCCGAAACCAGACCAGCGGGCTCATCGCCCCCCGCCCGGCTATGTGACCTTCTTTTTAGGTCAATTTTATGCCGGTCTGCGATTTCCCTTATCTCCCTTTTTCGAGTCAGTGTCGGAGTACTTCGGTATTCCTTCCAATCAGATAGCCCCGAACGGCTACCGGCAGCTGTGCGGGTCGTTCATAGTCTTTAGGGTACACGGTATTCCTTTAGAGGGCCGTTCTTTTCATTTCTTTTTTTATCCCAAGATGGGGGAGGAGGGAACGTTTTTCTTCCAGTCCAGGGCCGGCTGCTGTTTTTTGGGGGAGATGCCGTCCTCCAACAAAGGGTGGAGAGACAAGTTTGTCTTCGTCTCTTCCCCGACCGGCTTTCAAAGCTGCTCCGAATGGAGCGTGGCTCTGCCGAAAGCTCCCCGACCAACCACGTCGTTCAAGGCGGCCAACGCAAAGGCAGCCGGCATACTCGCCGACCTGTGCTATGATGCGCGGGTCTTGCTGCAGGACGGGATGCTGTATGCAGTCGGGCTTAGCCCGGTCGCCGCTTCCTTGCCGGAGTCATTTGGTGGGTTATTCTGACCTTCCTATTTCCTTGAGTTCTAACTAAGAAACTTTTGTTTTCTACAGGCACCATGGTCTGGAGGTCATCGGTCGGGCGGGGCAAAGGTCTTACCTTGGACGAGGCGGAAGAGCGCGGTGCAGAGATCGTGCAGGAGGAGGGGCGGGGGGTGCTTCCGGCCGGCTCCTCTGAGGCCCAAAATACGGGCGAACTTCCGTCCCCCCGACCTTCTATGGTGGGGGCTGCCGTTCCGGGTGACGAGCGACCACCCCGACCAGAAGAGGGCCGCCGCTTGGGCAAGCGGCCCGCGACCCAGGCAGCAGAGAAGAAGGCCCGGACATCGAAGAAACCGTCTTCCACGAATCCTTCCGATCGGAGCCCGGCCTCGGAGCGTCCCCCGACCGTTGAAGTGAGGTCGTCTGGGTCGGCCCCTGTTCGCGCATCGCCCTCCACTGGGCGGAGGCGCTCGGTCGAGCAGCCTTCCCCGACTGCGGAGGGCGGCTCAGCGGCCGCGGAGGGTGACGAGGGTCAGGCCGGACCCATTGCGCCCTCCAAAGTCCGCTTAGAGGGTCAATCCTCCAAAGCCTGGAGGGAGGCCCAAACGCGGCTGCACTACTGTGATGACAGGCAGGCCCTCCAGTTTTTGTCTGCCCGAGCGGCCGAGGTAAGTTTTAAGCTTAAGTTTTTTTTTTTTTTTTATTTACCTTCTTTTCTTTGTTTTATAGGCGTGGGCTGCGACTGTGGAGGTGATGGCTCGGAGTCGCCAACTCCTGTTGAAGAATGAGAATCTCCCGGCTCGG
This sequence comes from Hedychium gardnerianum, assembly GCA_038050645.1. Taxonomy (NCBI): domain Eukaryota; kingdom Viridiplantae; phylum Streptophyta; class Magnoliopsida; order Zingiberales; family Zingiberaceae; genus Hedychium; species Hedychium gardnerianum. The sequence continues at coordinate 19,312 of JBBUKS010338172.1, forward strand.
ATAACTGAGCTGGAGAACGATGAAGGGCCTCTGAGCAGCCAGCAGCAGGCCGAATGGGCCCGGCTGCAAAAGGACCTCCAGCTCCAGTCTTCCCGACTGGGCCAGTTGGAGGGTGAGAAGGATGCTCTGGTCCTTCAGTTACAGGAGTGCCAGGCTCAGCGGGCTTCGGTAGAGGGGGTCCTTTCCGAGGTCCGATCGGCTCTAGAAGCGACCGCGGCCAAGCTGGAGGCGGCAATGGCCGAGCTGAACGTCCGCGGCAAGTCCATTGGCCGACTGGAGAAGGCCCTGGCGCGGGAGAAGGACTCCCGAGCTCAATACGAGGCGGAAGAGCCGGCTCGGCGGCTGGACTATGTGAATTCGGACGAATTCCAAGTGCGGCTCGGCCCAAAGTTTTCCGACATGATGCTTTACGGGGCTAAGGGTGCTATCAAGCAGCTGCGGAGGCTTGGCTATATGAAGCCCGGCGTCATCCCCCAGGACGCGATCGACTTCCAAGAGATCATCGACCAAGTACCGGACGACTTCATCGGCAAATTTACCTGAACCCTTTTCTGCAGTCTTCGACCTGCCTTTTTGTAATCCTTGTAATGTCCGGTCGGGTTATTAATGGAAGATTCCTTTTGCGAATCCCCTCCCCCCCCCCCCACCTTTCTTTTTTTTTTTTTTTTTGACTGCCATCGATTCCGCCTAAGTATATGGGGTCGGGGATGCTTCTACCCGACCGGGGCTGTGG
>JBBUKS010338281.1:0-20044 GCA_038050645.1 Hedychium gardnerianum
TGGATTTTAGCATATTGGATTAACCATTAACCCAATATCATAATCATTAACCCAATAAGCCTAATCATCTCATAATTGACTCTTAGGGCTAATACTAACTTCTTCAGGTGCTCCTTATGATAGAATTGTACATCGTCCTGGACATGGATTGGTTAACTACCCATTATGCTATGGTGGACTGCTGAGTGAGAGTAGTCATTTTTCGACTTTCGGAACACCCCTCTTGGAAATTTTTTGGGACCAAAGATGAAGAGATATCTACCATCTTTGATTAATGCTGAGGAAGATGGTACTTCACAGCCCTCGGACGTACCTATAGTTTGAGAATGCCCGGACGTATTTTCGAAAGAACTCCCCGGCTTGCCCTGAAAAGGCAAGTGGAGTTTATGATTGAGTCAATTTTGGGTACGACACCAGTATCAAAGATTCCATACAAAATGATTAGTTGTCTTTATTGACGACATTCTAATACATTACTGGTTAGAGTTGGAGCATGAATAATATCTTCGCACAGATCTAAAGATGCATCGACGAGAACGTTTATATGCGAAGTTTGGTCAGTGTGCATGTTTGGCTATTTTTAGTGGGATTTCTCGGACATGTAGTCTCTAGTAGAGGGATATCAGTGGATCCCTTGAAGATAGAGACTGTTATTGGTTGGGAGCAACTGAAGACAGTATAAGAAGTTCAAAGTTTTCTGGGTGGTATCATATATTTCTCATCAACTGGAGGAACACGAGAAGAACTACCTTGTCTATGATTTGGAATGGACAATTATTATTTCAAAATTATTTTAAAATAAAAAATTATTTTAAAAACTATTTGATGTGCGTAGATTATATATGTTTTTAGACATTTTATATTGTACATCTATTTATATTTTATTGACATGATCTACATCATCGCATATCATTTATTATGTTATTATGATTTTTACTCCATATCATTAAGAGATTGGCTTTTTCGTTATTTTCATTTACAAGATGCATTTTCGAGTAAAATGGAACTTAAATTGAGAGGAAAGTAGAAAGTAGAAAGAAGAGTAGGAAGCAGAGTAGCTAGGCCAAAACCTTGGCCGTGCCTGGGAGGCACGACCAAGGCACTGGTCATGCCCCCTAGGAACGGGCGTGCTTCAGTCACAAAAGGAATTCAAGGCACGATCGTGTGTCCCAAACACGACCGTCTAACATTTCTGAAGAAAGCCAAGACACGACCGTGTGTCCCAGACACGACCGTGTGTCATTCTTGGGAGAACTTCAAGCACGACCATGTGTCCTAGACATGGTCGTGTCTGGCAAGCAGTGCTTCCTCAACCTTGGGTCATGCCTCACAGGCACGGTCATGCCTCTACTTTACTCAGCCTCAAGAGCAGGCCGTGTGCCAAAAAAGCATGGGTCGTGCCCCATGTCTATAAAAGGAGGTGTTTACCCCTTTCTCAAGGAGGGTTGTTCTTCCCTTCTAGGGAGAACACTAGGTCCATCCACACTCCAATTCCAGAGATTTCTCCGATGATCCAAGGAGGATTTCTTTGATCCATCCATCATCCGAGCAAGGAGAGCACTCCCGAAGACCAAGACATCATCCGGCTAAGCATTCCTTCCCTCTTCTCTTTAGATTGGAATAGAATGTTTATTTACTTTTGTTAAATATGACAAGTAAAAATAGTTAAATAATGAGCGTTAATAGAGAAATAAAATTATAAAATTTTCAGAAATATTTTAGAAATTTTCTGGATTTGAACGGAGCCAAAATGACAAATTCACAGGGATATAAATAATAGACTTTTATAGGGCTTGTTTGATATATCATTTAAGCTAGGAGTTGATTGGATTAATTAACCTAAGGTTAAAAACCTAAACCTATGTTTAAATCCTATAAAGCCTACTCTTTATTTTCCCCGATTTCACCCTTCGGTCGACACTCCTTCTTCCTCCTTTCCCCTCAAACTCGATCTCCCCGAAGCCACCCTAAAGCGCCGCCCTCACTTCACCTCCGGCCAATCTGCCACAGCAGCGACCGCTGATGAAGGACACCCGATCTCCTCATTCCTGCTCTGGTTCTCTCCCTTCCTGAGCACAGTCGCAACCACCTTTTCAGTGGCTGTCGCCACCTTTCGAAGTGCTTTCACCCTCTTCGGTTGCGCTGACCATCACCTTAGGCTAGGTGGTCGTCGGAGAGGCCAGCCGATTCCCTTTCCCTTTTTCTTATCTGGAGTCTCCGCCTAGCCCCAAGTCCTTTGCTCCAGCTAGATCTAGGGCAGATCTATGGCGGGTGTTGTAGTGTTTCTAGCTCCAATCATCCTCCCTTTGGCCAGATCTTATTCTGGCCACCATCACAATCACTAGCATTGACTTGTATCATCTTTGGCCAGATCTGCTAGTTAGGTAGGATCTGGGTGTTCTTGGGGAAGACAATAGCCTCTACTTCGGTCATCCTAGAGTCGCCGGTCAGCTCCATTTACTCCAGACAGATTGGGCATCTAGGTTAGATTCAATTGGCAGCCACCACCAGCTAAAGTAAACATTTATAGGTCATGTTTTGGGATTGAGTTAGTATGGAATTTCTGATCAAATTGACTTTCGATTATTTTCAGTAGGGTTACTACTATTATCAGCCAACCCTAAGCTCCGACCACCTTATGGATGTGCTCCGACAGTTACCACAATAAGGTAAGGGTGATTAGTGATAATGAGTTGGTTTAGAGCTTGATCTAGTGATTTATTTGGTCTCCTGCCATTTGGAAATAGGTTGTTTCAGTTGGAAGAGCTTCGGCTAGGGGTACTGTTCAGGCCATCCCTTCCTCCAACAGTTTCATCACAGTAGGTAAGAGGAATTGGCAAGTTTGGATTGTGTAATTATAGTTTGTGTGTGCTTGGATATGAACTTATGAATGATTAAGGTATAGATTGATAATTGTTGTTAAAGAGTTGTGTGAATATGAATTTTTGTATGAGTTGAGATGTTAGGTTATGTAACTATGATGTTCTTGCTTAAATCTAAATTTATGTAGTTGAATTCATGATTTGGTAAGTTGTTTCGTGGTGGTTTTGGTTATTAGAGTTGGATATGAACTATTAAATGAGAATTATGAATTTAGTTTGTTTATTGTGGTTGGTACTAGTTGAATCATCTATAAATGTTTGGATTGGTGATATGTGGGGTTGATGTATACCTAAATGTTGTAGTGTTGTGACTAGAGTTAATTGATGGCTAGAAGGAATTATTGGAAGTGATACTTGGATTCATCTTGTAGTTTGAGTTAAGATGTGAAGTTAAGAGCCATTATGATTCATTAAGCTGTGTAATTAGTTGTTGGATATGTTTATGTAGTAATAGATGAGTTATATCATCATGTGATGATATAGGAGGTATCCTGTCTCTTAAGAATTAAGATCTAAACGAAGTTGTAATATTTAGGTGTAATTCTAGGGTTATGCCATGTAATAGGTATCGGAATTTATATATATATATAAGTTGATACCTAGGGATTTTAGCTCCGTAAGCTGTTATTTAAGGGTTTAGCAAAATAAGAATAATTAGATGATTAACTCACCTAAATTAATTAGTGATTATGATTCTTATTTATATTCTAGCACTAAAGTAATTTTGTAATGCTACTTATAGGCTCTAGATACGAGACGGAGCATTGATTCTGAAGATTTCTATAGCACGATCTACTCTTGAGGTGGGTTCTTCTATCTTTGTCTCTTTTAATTCCTTGAACTTAGTGCATGAATATTATAGACTTGATAGGTAGTTCGGATTACCTTAAATCTATTCATGTCATTTCCTACTTTTGATGCTTATATGTTTGATCTTGAATTAGTCTATTTTGGATTATCCATGTAGTCTCGTACTTTGATTATCCTTAATTGACAGTGGTACACACATGTATGGTGTGTGTCGCAGTTGGGTGCATGCGTGTATGGTATGCATCATAGGTTGTTATACACGTGTATGATGTGTTTCATAGGTGTGATGCTTTATGTTGTATTATTGCGAATATATATTGTTGTTTAGTGCATACGTGTATGGTGTGCATCGTAGGTCATTACACAATGTATAGTGTGTTTCATAGGTGTCTTCTCTATGTGAGTTTATTATACTGAGTTATGGTATTTACTTATATGTGATGTTTACATATGTGTGTGATGCTCATTTCATAATGGTCTCCCTTGTGATCGAGAGAGTCGTCAGTCATATTCCTGCCAACTTGGCCACTTAGGTAGTGGTGTCTGGAGTGGAGCAGTTTATCCTGTTGTGTTGTTCGGCCACTTGGGTTGTCACGCCCCGAAAGTACATATGTCTGTAGATACGGACGATACTCTTTATTGACAATTTATAATACAACAAGATTCGAGCACTCACAAATAAAAACACAACCACGTAGTGTAAACAATAATACCCTACTTGGGTAATACAACCACGTAGTGTAGATACTAATATCCTACCCAGGTGAACAACCACGCAGTGTAAGCAATAATACCCTACTCAAGTAACACAACCACGCAGTATAAGCAATAATACTCTACCCGGGTAGCACAACCACGCAGTATACTATTAAATAAATAAATAAAAGAAAACCCAAACACTCAACCGCGTGCCGGCATGACTTAAAACTCTGAATACATAGCCAAAATAAAATCAAAGTCCAAGTCCAAGTTATTTTATTACAATGTCAAACGAAAAGTAAGTGCGGAAGTAAAAAACCACTAAAGTGAATAGAAATAACCAAAGCTCAACGTGACATGGGACGACACGGGCAGAACCCTCCAAGCGACCCAATCTACTTACCTGAAATAAAGTGATACGCAAGGTAGTGAGTACAAGAAATACTCAGTAGGTTTAGAAAGACAGTGCATGATCAATAACAGTATAAAGAGTGCAAAGGTATACAGTCTCAAAGGTAGATACTCATCAAATGAAAACATGCTCATGAATGTCTCTACTACACAGACACTCTAATCAGCTACACACTGTATCATGAGTAGTGCCAGTAATAATCAAAATGGGTATTTCATCTCACATGCATGTACCGTCAAAAATCCATATAAGTACAGTATCTCATATGCTTATATCGAAACAAGTATAAAAATTGAGGTCACGTATGTGAGGGCAACGCTCCACCACATGATATATAAATGACCAAGATACCTAGCTCGTCAGCTGTGGACTGCGGGAGGAACGCTCTACCATGATACTCGTGGGTAGTCCAAAAATGTTAGGGTCTCTATCTGCGGGAGAAATTTTTTACCACGAATGGCCTCGTGGGCAGACGGGAGATAGCTATCTAGCTACAGGCTACGGGAGAAACTCTCTACCATGTATGACCTCGTGGGAAGCCAGGGTATAACAACCCAAGTAATGACATGTCTACGACTAGCTCACACCCGAAAGGAGCCCTGATCGATGGCACATGTATCACCAATGTTGCGACTCACTCAACCAACTAAATAGGAGACATAGCCGATAACATGCAATGCAACATTAGGATGCTACAACTCACTCAACTAACCTAATGGGAGACATAGCTGATAGCATGCATGTAATATCGTGATGCTACGACTCACTCAATCAACCTAATGGGAGACATAGCCGATAGCATACATGCATCTCTGTGATGCCACGACAAGCTCACACCTGAAGGAAGCCATGATCGCTAGCACACATGCAACACCATGATGGTAGATAAATAAGTAAATCTATCATCCCATATGTTTGTCTATACTAATGTACTCAACTACATCTATGAAGACATACTAAATCATCATACACGTCACACACGTGTTTATAACTATAAATCAGATATGATAACCACTAATATGAAACATCAATATTGGTACACGTCACACACGTGTCCACATCTATAACTACATGATATAAATGAAACAAGAGCTAACAATTAAATAGAACTGCACATCACATGCGTGTCTATCAACAATATGATCTTAACATGATTCAAGGTATACACCACCCACATGTATAAAACACTACATGGACATGGATAATCTGAACTACATGTGAGCAAACACGCGCTACACACGTGTTAAACAATTACATGATTACCTAATCATAAGCATGATCTTATTGTGCACACTATACACGTGTACACACTACAAGTATGAAAAATAAAAAGACTGTATAGATATAAACCAAGTATCTCAAGGTACAAACAAACAAATATCAAAACACCTGTAACATGTGAATAGAGTCAAGGTAAACACAAATACTACAACTATGAAAGCATGTTATGCACCAAGGTCAATATTTATCGAAAGAGTTCAAGTAAGAAATATGCACCAAGGTCAATGTTATGCACATGTAACATGTGTAGATCGTATCGAAAGTCTTCACATCCAAGAGTCTGCTCCAAGTCAGAATCCTCTGTTGGTGGCTGCCAGCACTCATCTGGAGTGGTTGGAGGTAAGAAAATTGGCTGGAACAATAATCGTCAGCCCCAACCTTGGAAATGGCTGGTAACAGCACTGGTCTTGGCAATGACAGCTAGCCAGAGGGTCGATCGATCTACAACACGATGTAATTACATGAATCAGTCTCTGAACACCTGCCCCCACCACTCAACTATCACTAATACCCTTACCTTAGCTGGAGGTGGCCAGAATAGTACTGTAGTGGTGGCTGGCCGGCTGGAACAGGAGTGGCAGTGTAGCACAGTGAAGATGGTCGGAATAAACTTGGCCAAAGAGATAGGTATAGTAGCTCCAACAACGCAACTGGTTGGAACAGTAGCACCAGCAAGGAAACTAGCCAATTCAGTGGTCGAAAACTTCTATCTCCACTAGAAATAGCCGGAGTAGTGGTGGCTATCAGCTGGGGTGGCCAGAGAGGGCAGAGACTTGGCCGAAGTTGCCGTTGATGATCTGAGCAGCAATCCACACATTGGATTTGGTAGAGGTAACTGAAACAGTGACTTGGCCGACGTAGATCTGACCTGGCATCGCGATTGTGATCATCCGGGGAGACCAGGTGTAGTTGGCCGACGATCCTGGATTTTCGCCGGAACTGATGTGGTTGAGCAGTATCAGGGCTGGGCAGGAAAATTGGGGGATGGCATGATCCAATGGGCAGCAGCAAGGCTAGAGCAAAGAAATTGGGCTGAGATCTAGGCTAACCTCCGGCAGCAACTATGGCGACGACGACGACGACCGACCAACCGACAGCGACGGGGCCGATTGATCGAGGGTTGGTAGTAGACGGAGAAGGGAAGATCGACAACGAGAGAGGGGAGGAATCTGGAGCCTAGCCTCGGATACCGACGATCTGCTGGCTGCGACTAGCAGTGGATTCGGGAGAGAGAAGACAAGCGGCGGTGGAGAAAAATCAAGAGGGAAGAAATGAACAGTGAAGGAAAAATCGAATGCATATATATAGGGATAGTTAGGTTAGTATAAATCCAACCTAGATTTTAATATTTCATAATTAGGTTTGGTAATTTTCAACTATAGGTTAATTAAATTAATCAACTCTCACTTAATTGATATTTTAAACAGACTTTTCAAAAGCCTAATTTCTATATCCCCTTAAACTTGTCATCATATTATCTCTAATTAAATCCAGATTTTTTTTAAAAATTCTTAAAAATTTCTTTAAGTTAATCCCTCAATCAACATACATTATCTTATTATTTTTAATTATCATATTTAACATCTATCTTCTACCACATCAGTAAGACGAAGTCTATCTTCATCGAGCAATTTAACATGTGAACAATCTAATCTTTATCCTCTGTCACATCAGCACTTTGAGATTTATCCTCGTCTACATCAAATGTCATGTTAGCTTGATGGATATTCAACTGCCAGGTCATCATACTGAGCCACATCATCTTCCGAGCAACCAAACTCATTTGTTCGATTGCAAGGATTATTCGATCAATCAGACTTATCATTAAGTCATTCAAATCTTACAAAATAAAGTTAACACAAAATAATAATAATATATTAAAATAATTTTGACCAACTTAAAAAAAACTCCACGATGGAATTGTCATAGTAATTTTGACGAAAGTAATTTTGGCTAAGCAACTCCATCTAAAAATAATTTTGATTGAGTTGGATTAAAATTACTTTAAAATAGAATTCTGATCCTACGTTGATCAAAATATAATCATCTTAGAGCGTGTTAAAATTTTATACAAAATAGATTTAAGATGGTATTATTTTATACAAAGTAATTTTAATACAGTGAATTTTATAAAATAATTTTAAGATGTTTTTTTAAAGTAGAGCATAGAGAAATATTTTGAATAGAAAAATATAGATGAGATATTATGATAATTTTTGAAAGAAATTTTATAAATAGAAAAAAAAACTCTTAATTTTCTGACTTTTGAGTTGGGCGGTGACAGTGGGATGAAGTGCTTTGTAAACCTACAGGGGCCAACCCGTTCGCACTCGTCGGTGTTCCCTGTTCTGACGGACGAACCAAAGGACACACGCAGGGATACCGAATAAGCTACCCTACTGTAAAACACCAAGGACGAGTTACAAGAAGACACGACATCTGTGGATTCCCCTATAATGTAAAACACCAAGGACGTGTCTCAAAATATGCGGCATGTAAGAAGATTGGTGTACCTTCAATAACACTGGATCATGTCTCTCAGCCATCTTCCATCTTTGGTTTCGACGCCGCCTCCTCGCCGTTGTGAGCTCGCATTTTTATTAACGCCTCGCCATGTATATACCGATCCGACTCCGATCTACTCTGCCTGCTCCTTCCGCTTTCTCAGGTTTCCGCCTTGCGCCGATATGCAAACTCTCCGTGTCCCCACGATGGATGGCCTCCGCCTCCAACCACCCGCACCTCCGCTGGTCGCCCCGGCCACTTTCCGCCGTCGAGGCTCCGTTCGCCGACTCAGACCAGTCCGTGCTTCCGTCGCCGTAGCACCGCGCCGCGAGACGGATCCCAAGAAGCGGGTGGTCATCACTGGGATGGGACTCGTCTCCGTCTTCGGGAACAACGTGGACGAATACTACGAGAAGCTCCTCGAAGGGGTAAGCGGAATCGGGCTTATCGACCGGTTCGACGCCTCCAAATTCCCTACCAGGTTCGCCGGGCAGATCAGGGGGTTCTCTTCGGAAGGGTACATTGACGGAAAGAACGACCGGAGGCTAGATGACTGCCTGAGATATTGCCTCGTCAGTGGCAAGAAGGCCCTTGAGAGCGCTGGCCTTGCCATCGGCAGTGAAGCACTTGGCAAGGTATGGGCTTTCACTTTTGATAACGAAATGCAAATGCAGCAGGAGATCTTGTTCTGATTTTTTATTTCGACTGACTACTTATCCATTGAGTCCGTTACTTTTTTGTATATGGAACTTCTTAGATGCTGAAATCTCGAGAATCTAAGAATTTTATTAACTATGTTGTGGATACTTTGATTTGTCGTTGGATTTGTTCCATGGATACCAAATTAATGTATGAAATTACAGTTAATCTAACTTATAAATCTTTGTTTTATTTACTGGTGGTCCAAATTTTCAGTTGTTTAGTTTTAAGTATAAACACCTTATCTATTTAATAGAGCATGCCAAAGATATAACAGATAGGGTAGATAATATCACCTTCTTATCTAGATAGTGTTTGACATATCCAAGAATCATAGAAAAGCAATAGTTCCTTATTCATGTTCAACAGGCATAATCATGTCATTAGGAAGATTGTCATTGGTTTGATATGCTTCATATCCACATTTTTCCCTCTCAAGTGCTGTATTTTTAGTGGACAGGAAGAAGCTTAATGTTCATGTATCTACTATAGTAGATAACTGTTGATATATTTTAATTGTTGTTTATCCATCATGTATTTGTCAAATTTAGATTTCCAAAGCCTTTTGTTTCAAATCTCAGTGAACAACCATCTTCTCATCAGAAGAATGAGTTCATTCGTAATTGTTGAGTTTAGCTGATTATATTCCTTGACAAACCAAAACTAAATAATTGGGACATTATGGTCTATGGTTGTTTCTCATTAACTTCTCTTTGAATGTTCCATTACAAACTTGTGTCTCTTAATCTGTATACAGTTTCTCTACCAAATTGATCATTGTTGCCAATAATTTCTCTGGTGGCAGATTGACAAGGTACGAGCTGGGGTTCTTGTTGGCACAGGCATGGGTGGCCTTACAGTATTTTCAGATGGTGTTCAAGCTCTTATAGAGAAAGGGCATAGGAAAATAACTCCCTTTTTCATTCCCTATTCCATAACAAACATGGGTTCTGCCTTACTCGCGATGGATATTAGTTTTATGGGTGCAAATTACTCAATTTCAACTGCTTGTGCAACCTCCAATTATTGTTTTTATGCTGCTGCCAACCATATTCGTCGAGGAGAGGCTGATATCATGCTTGCGGGTGGTACTGAAGCTGCAATTATTCCAATTGGTATTGGCGGGTTCGTTGCATGCAGAGCACTGTCTCAGAGAAATGATGATCCACAAACTGCATCAAGGCCATGGGACAAAGATAGAGATGGTTTTGTTATGGGTGAAGGTGCTGGAATACTGGTATGTATTTCCATGCTGCCTTGTTTTGTTTTCTCACATTCTTTTTCTTGTTACACACAGCATTGTCGACAAGTATTTCATCTTTTTTTATTAGAATTTTTTACTTGTAATGTGGCTTAAAATCAAAATTAGAAGCCTATTTTATGCTTGTTGATCTATGCCCATGCAGCTTTATTCAGTTATATTCATCCTGACTGTTCCTGAAAGAACTTATAGATACAAGGAACTTAATCAATCATGCATCAATATCAGGATCTAGCTATCATCAATATTAAGGCTAAAACTAAAATCCGAATACAATGGCAAGTGAATGGGCTAACCTGAATCCATCGCAAGAGTCATTGATCTTACTTGTCGCCTTAGTTCTTACAAACGCGGAATGATCTTCTTCAGGAGTGGGCGACAATCTGAAATCCTTCTCAATGGGGAAGAGAGGAGGAAGATGAAGAAACTCTCTTTGAATCAAAGATTCAAGATGATTCCCAAATCAAAGAGCTTCTTCGCTTATATACCAAGCTCATCCTATAGGGACCATCCATATAAAAGCCCATACATCATTAACAACCCATTAATGTTAATGAACCGGGTTAACAGATCTACATATTGAATCCACATCTAATAATCCAAACCCCTTTATATGCATTAAGCATTAGATCACTTAATTGGGGTTTAGTTTCTTAATGACAATTAGTTGTTTTTATATTTGAGAAATATCCTAAGGCAATCGCCTTATGTTATATATTATTTATTGGATAAATAGAAATTTACTATTTGAGTGCACATTCTTTATGTGTATGATTGGATCTTAAACTCATTTACTGAATATCCGCAATACGATTCATAGAATGAGAGAACTTGTGATTGGATCACAATTAGTGAGCATTTCTACATGTGTAATTATGAATGTATTGAAACATTCCCTAGTCGATGAATTGATGAGTTCGGACATCATCAATTCGGTAAGACTAGCACGTGTTATGCTCCTTGGTTTAACCAAGCAGCCACTCCTCACTGGCCAGAGATATTGGGATGTTGAGAGTTAAACGTGGATGCTAGTTAAAGGTAACTAGTTCATTGGAGTGACTTGCCATGAGACTTCATATGAGTCTGTACATATATGAATATGTCAATGAAGATCTCATTGCAACTTAAGTGCAAGTTTCCTTTGACTTGAGGTATTTAAGTCATCTTGGTTATGGAGACTTATACTTTGACATCTTAAGCAAACATCTCCTTCGAGGTGTGAACCCGAGATGATTGGATATAAGTTTAAAGTGCCTGAAGATGTTTGAATAACCCATAGAGGATTCATCGCTCCTCGTATAAAGGAGACGTATACCCTATGATCACTTGTCCGGATTATTAGTCTAAGCCTTTGGCCAAAGCAATACATGTCAAGAGTATAGTACTTGGACACATGTCTGAGTAATTTGAATCCATAGGACGATGAAGTATAATTTGGGCTAAGTGTGACGTAGTCAGCTTAGTGGGGATTGACATATAAACCATGTCCTGAACCACGTGAGTGTAAGACGGCTAAGTGTGATGTAGTCAGCTTAGTGGGGATTGACACATAGACCATGTTCTGAACCAAGTGAGTGTAAGATGAGTGAAAGGAATGAGGTATGATTCATTCTTCTAGAATCAATTGTGATTTTGCGGTTAATTGAGGATTATGATGCACTATGTGTCACTCATGATCGTTTCATAATTAATAGTTAATTATGGACGACCAACATAAATCGGTAACCTACAAAGTCACACGCACTACGAGTTTATCCGAGAAATATAAATGAGTTTGAGAATTGAATTCTCAGATCGAGAGAGACTGAGTCTGGTTGGACCAGACAAAGGGCAAATCTAGAAAGAGTTTGACACAACGGAAGCGCGGATGAGCCACGTCTTTTGTAGACGAGTTGAACCTTCTTTGGTTTAATTATAAACTAAATTGGTTTGATTTTAATTAAATGAGGCTTGATTATTGAACTAAGTGGGTTGGTTTTGAACCAAGAATGATTTGGTCTTGAACCAAACTTAAAGCTAATGGTTTGTTTTTTTGGGTTAATGGATACGGGCTTGTATTTGATCCAAACCTAATAAGAGAACCTATATAAAGATATAGAATGGAGAAAATAATTAATTCCTAATTTGATTAGGTTTTAATGTTTTTCTCTTCTCCCTCTCGTGGAGCAGCCGCCGCTCCCTTTTGTTGTTGCGACCGCCCAAGAGCAGCCACCGCCGGCCTTTGGCTACTGCCACCGGCACCTTTCTGCCACCTAAGGATGCTGTCACCAGCCAGCAATGGTTGCTGCCGCAAGGAGTTCTGCCGCCGGCTGACCAACAAAGAGGACTCTCTTCTTTATGACGCTGTCCAGCATCCCTTGCCACCGGTCAGCTTCCGGCCATGGCTGCTGCCACTGGCTCTAGCCTGCTGCCACCGCCCATGAAGGCTGCTGCCGTCCAAGCCACCGGCTGAAGGTTGCACCGTCGCCTCCTTGCAGCCACTGGCCAGACACTGCCGGTGCAGCACGTTACCCCTGCTGAAGTGCTGCCGGAGCAGCAGGTTACTCCCTGCTCAGGGACTGCTGGAACAGCAGCAACCTCTTGCCGCAGTGCTGCCGGACAGCGTCTCCAGCCGGCCGGACAACGAGGTTCCAGCCAACGTTTTTTTCAGCCCCACCAGACCTGCTGCTAGCTGAGGGCAGCGGGTTTTCCAGCCCTCGGACAAAGGGATTTTTGCTTCCGAATAACGGCTACAAAGGTTGTAGCCGCCGGTTGATTTGTACCGACTGGTTGCAATTGCCGTCAGGTACAAATCAGATTGTGATCCCTCTCTCGGATCGTTTTATCTCCCACCTTTGGCTAGTACCGAAGTAGAGACACGACTCGTGACTTAGCGAAGTCACCTCGAGGATAACTCGGTGTGGATACGAGCAGAGGCATGTCTCGTCAGGCTTGCTCATTGATTCCAGAAGAAGCTAGCCTTGCGAGGCTAGTAAACGCTCTCTACTAGGTTCGATAACGAACTCGCAGGTATAATTCTGTATCGTAAAATTTTATATTGCGGTTATGTCTGACATTGTTGTATCCTGCATGCGTGTGATGTGTATTGTAATAAAATAGTTTGTTATTTGTCTTCCGCTGCGCGTTTGTGAAACTTGTCCAATGCACGCATCGTACCAGGCTCCCTAATAGTTGTGTGTGTTAATCAAGTGTAAGCCCACCTTATGGAGATTAAACTCACCCATGTGAACATAATCGGATTAAGTCTATCCATGCGGACTTAATCCTTCATTTCCATCTGTCATTAATGCATTTAAGGTTGGGTAATTTTACAACATTTGTTCCCCTAAATTCTTTGGATGATGATTGGGTTGTTATTTTGTTTGTTGAAGTGTTTCTTCTATTAGCCCTTTATAATTTATTTATATGTAAACATATCTGATGTGATTTTTTGTGCTATTTTTCTGAAATATTTTGTAGCGAACAAATTATAATTTGTAAACGAAAGGCTTGATCATTGTCTTAAAATCTGATTATTAGGAACTCCCAAGTCCAAATACAAGTGGTTTATTATATAACCTGCACGATCAATCTTTTTTTGTATCTGAATAAGTATGACTGGTGTAGTTCTAACTGGGGGCTCTATGTGGAACTTTTTGGATGGGTTCGGTCCAGTAAGGAAGTTTTTCTAATTGATGCATGCATGATATCACTTAGGAGGCATCCTAATATTGTATATCATCTACTAGTTGTTCAACGGCAATTCTTTTTTAAAAATATTTTATTAGCAATTAATTTTTTTGTTACATTCTCATGGTCTTACCAAGCCCAGCTTGCAGTCATGAGAGAATATATTTTGATAGAGTTGTTTTAATGCTTCACAACCTTGTTAGATCTCTTTGTATTTTTGATCCATGAATTAGTGTATAGCACAAGTGCATTCTAAAAATGTTAAAGAATGCTGCTAGCAATGGCAAATTTTCCAAAAGAGTTTGTCAAAAGCTGCAGAGAAGCATGTACATATATATTGCTATGAGCATCAAATGCGTAAGATTTTGAAGATTGATACTCTTGTAGTGTTTCCTTGCAAATATATCATAAATAGTTCAGAGTTGAATGGTTTTCTATATTGTGACAACCTTCCAATAATAGTATACATAGCATTCTAGGATTGTTAGGAAGTTCTTGGAATTATGCTCCTAGAAACTAAAGGCACTTATGCATATACAGTATGCAAAAATAATACTATTCATTACGATTTTCATAATATCATTAGGCTGATAAAATGGCTACCACTGATGTTTGAGTATGACATTACAAATTTGTTTAGATTTTTTAAAAACAAGAACAGATGTGATAATGGAGTCTGCTTTGCCATTATGCTGAATGTGAGCTATCAATTTTCTAACGTGTCAATCTATCACCTAAGGTTTTTTGCATGGTCCAATGTTACTCAGAAGTTTCTTTGGCTTTGGTTAAACATGAAGTCTTCTCCGCATACTATTGTCATTACATTTCATTGTTTCTTACAAATTCACCTGGAAAAGGTTATGGAGAGCCTTGAGCATGCAATGAAACGGGATGTGCCAATTATTGCTGAGTATCTTGGAGGTGCTGTCAACTGTGATGCTTATCATATGACTGATCCAAGAGCTGATGGTTTTGGAGTTTCATCGTGCATAAGGAAAAGTCTTGAAGATGCTGGTGTGGCACCAGAGGAGGTAATTCAGCCGTTTCTTTTTCTTTTAACATTCTGGCTCATAAACATTACTTGAAGTTCGAAACTTTGTCAAAATGAGAAAATGAGCACAAAATCATATTAAGTACCAAACTTTTTAAGTATAGGCCAGTGCTTGTAGAAAATTTCAATTCTTCTTCAGAAGATATCTGGTGGAGCTGTTAGTTTATTTTTGTCATATAGCTGAAACTAACACTTTAGAGAGCCAGTGTAGTCTCCTCGGGACGGGCCGTTGGCTAGTGCATGAGGCATTGCCACCATGAGGTCTGGAGTCAAATCTTGACTAATAGCTAGGTTCTGCCTTTCCTCATGTACTGGTCACTGTTCAGGCTAGTAGTCACCCGTGATTTACCTTCTCCGTGTTGGTCCTGGACGTATTGGCGGGGGCGTTGGAGCGAGTGTTTCGTCTTTTGCCACCAGTTAGAGAGCTAGTGTCAGGACTTCATCCTTCATTTTCTTAAACAGTATGCTATTAAAAATGCTTCAAGCATATCTTTATCTTGATAGAATCAAATCTTTTCCTTGGATTTGATTCTTTTTCTTCTATTCCTTTTAAGTGATCATTATATACACACAAAAATTTGCAGCCAATTCTTAGTGAACTGTGTCATGCATAGACGATTATGCTTATGTAGGGTGACGTCTACTATGCTTGCCAGACAATAAAAGGCAAAAGTGATGATCCTCTCTACTTCCAATCTGTATTAACTCTAGATCTTATGGAGACTTAGTTACAAGAATCCTGCTAGCATCATTCCCCTGACTAAGAAAGCATGCATGCAGGTTAATTACATCAATGCTCATGCAACATCCACCCTTGCTGGTGATCTAGCAGAGATAAATGCCATTAAACAAGTCTTCAAGAACCCTTCTGGGATCAAGATCAATGCTACAAAGGTGAGCTCCAGTTCCCTAGCCTTTTCAAAGGTTCTCTATTCCTTTCTCTTTGTCTAATGTGTTACCATCTCCAGTCCATGATAGGGCATTGCCTTGGTGCATCTGGAGGTCTTGAGGCCATTGCAACTGTGAAAGCTATAACTACTGGATGGGTGCATCCTTCTATAAACCAATTTGTGAGTATAAAAATGTCTCATAAGGAGGAAAATTGGGTTAAATGAAGCCATTCTAATAACCTTCTCTATCTACCACTTTCATTTCCTGTATGCAAAATTTAGTTAATTAATTCTAAAAGTAAATATGTGGTATATGGTGTTTCACATGAAAGTCCTAGAAGAGACCGTAGCAAGTGTTACAGTTAAAACCGGGGCAAACATCCTTTCTTTGGTGCTTTATATCTTGGCTCCAAAACTTGATCCTCCACGAGGTTAAGTACTTACATGAATTCCAATTAGAAGCTGATTGACTAATTCTCGCTCAGGAAAAAATCAAGTAGTTGCTACTGAAATATATAAGAAACCATGATAATACATACCAATCTTTCTAGTTCTACTTTTGTCAATGACAGAAAGTTACTTGAAATTCTTCTCCATTTTCACGATTATAATGAAGAGGTCATACTTTTATGTTTGTGAACTATTCTAAAAAAACTTTATTAAAATTTTACTTTGTAAAATTAGTGAACATGGAGAATTCAAATTTCATTAGTTTATATTAGTGATTAACTTATGCTTTTTCCTAACTACAGAATCCTGAGCCATCAGTTGAGTTTGATACAGTTGCAAACACAAAGCAGCAGCATGAAGTTAATGTTGGTACGTACTCTCTCTCCCTCTCTCTTTGGTCTCATTGATATTCTCATCCCTTATTCTGCCAGTATCTTTGCAGCTATTTCTAACTCATTTGGATTTGGGGGGCACAACTCAGTGGTGGCATTTGCACCTTTCAAGCCATGATCACCTTCCATACAATTCTAAGTGGGTTGGCTGTTCCTAATCTTAGAGGAGTTAAATCATATAGTTCTTATTATGCATGCGTGGAGAAATTTTGTGCAAAAGTAGCTCCAGTTGAAGCATTTTCTTCAGACCTAAGAAGTGGAGACTCTTGCCCATATTATTCATGTTCCGAAAAGTTTATCTTGTTAAGCTTAAATTGAAGATACTTTTCTTCTCTGTTTTTTGGTTTACCTTCCAGTGAACATAATAGCCAAACTACTTGAGTTCCTGATGAATTGTGGATCTTGCCTCTTGTCTTTTTTTTTTGTTCAACTTCTTCGCTGTCACATTGGCACTAGATAGTCAAGTATTTATGGCTTTGAGATTACAAGCATTGCACCCTTTTGGATTTATGTTGATATTGCGTTTAGAGCATGCATGCATATATACATCAAGATTTTAAACTTAATTTTTGTTTGTTTTGTGATTCTTTTATTTCTCCATATAAACAGCAATGCTGATCCATGGATGTACTAAGATTCCATTTTTATAGGTCAATTTGGTAAAGAAGCTAGTACATGACTATAAGATTAGGTTAGTAACTTAAAACATAGAAAAGTAGATGGATTATTAAAGTGATTAATATAAGATGTTTATAAGGATGTATACATTTTTTTTTTACGACAATCTAAGGAAAGAACATATTATAGAACTTGTAGAAGAAGCTTTATAGCATCATTTAATAACTTTTATCTTGATCGCACAAAGCAAGAATTGAAGTGTACTTTTTTTTTATCTTCATGGGATGGACCGATAATTAATACATGAGGTGTTATTATCATGAGGTTCGAGAGTTAAATTCTGATTAATAGTCAAGTTTCTATCATTTTTCATATATTAGTCATTGTGTGGACTAGCTAAATTAGCTTTTGTGATTTTTTTTTTGTGTTGATCTTGAGACGAATTGACGGGAGGGCGCTGGGGACGAGCGTTTTATTTTTTTGCCATCATAAGTATAATTTTTGTGTCCTCGTGGTTTGATGTAATTGATATTTATACGAATGATTGTTTTAATAGATTTAAGATCAATTTTTAGTGGGTATAAAATATTTTTGAAGGCGTCTGAATTTTTTTATGCAACTGATCGCTTTGTTAAGGTAAATATCTTTATAATTTTTTTTTTTAGAAAATATGAAATCGTTTTGAAAGGATTTAGGGTAACGATTTCATTATTACTCTAATAGGTGTAATTTTTGTGCATAATAATAAAAAGAAACTCAAATGGTTAGCAAACGACTACTTGAACTTATCCAATCGATTAATTTTTTTTTTCAATTGACTTAAATTCAAATAAAAAAGTCATCGTGTGTCTCTTATTCACAGTTCAATTGACTCACAAAAGTTTACAGTTGACTTCTTTAATTAACTAATGTGCTCGAGGATTCTTACTTTAGTTGCTTATGCCTGTATAGGTCTACATAAAGCTCTAGGATTGAGCTTGGATATGGACTAAACTAAGAATTCATTTTCCTAGGTCAAATGCTTTCTGCAAACTAAGTTTACATACAAAATCCATTGAATGATGTTTGCCCAAAACATGTGAACCCTGAAATCTCACATAATCTCTTACAGCTCATTGTCTTCTAGTACTTCACCAGCTTGCCACGACTCCATGTCTTCCTACCCAACAGCTCACTATCTTTCAATACTTCACCAGCTTGTCACAACTCCATATCTTCAAGTCTTCCTACCCAAAAGCCATGCTCCTAGATCTTCTACATGCCCAAAGGATGCACCTCCTCTATTTGCTTAAAAACTTATTTTTATGACCTCACATCCATAGAATGTATTATCGGTGCAATTGGAAGCACCAAGTAATTAGCATGATCATAGTATTTTGATATGGTTGACAAAGAGTTAAAGTTAAATCTATATTGAACTAAAAAAGTGGGTCGAAAATGATTAGATCTTTGGCAAGAAAAATACTACAACAGAGCTATAAAACTCAACCAATGTGGGCAAATGAAGTCCTAATAGATGAACACAACAGACAAACAAAGTTACAATCTTCACCCAAGAGAAAAACTATTGATTCCCACCCAAAGGAAAGAAAATTATAAATTATATTAATTCAAAATTTATCAATTATATGAGACCTTAATCCTTTTTATAGTTTGAGAACATGATTTTTTTTTATATAAAATAATGAACTTTTCTAATAAAATCTAATAGACTTTTCTAAAAAAGAACTAAACATTTTTTAAAAGTTTTAAGAAATTATAAAAACTAATAACTTAGGCTACTTTTAATAAAATTAGATTCTTGACTATGTTATTCTCCTCAGCTGAAGAGAACTTGACTCCGTTAAGTAAGAAGGTGGAACAGTTATGAAACAAAAGTATCTTTTTAGCCGAACCAGATAGTTGTTTGTTTATTTCTTCAATTAGTGGCTTCTTGATGTCAATGTATTTTCTTGTTTGGTTGAGTGCAAAGGTGAAATAATTATAAAGCAAAGGTGTCTTTTTAGCCGAATTAGGTAGTCGTTAGTTATTTTCTTCAATCTATTGTCTTTTTTATACCAATGTGTTTTCTTGTTTGCATTATTCTCCCCATTAAGGAGAACTCAACTCTTGGCGAGTCATCAGTATTCTTTTTCGAATCGTCCTTTTTGAGCATAGGGACAATTGTTTTTGTAACTCGGGCTAGTAGTCTGAGAGGGTTGTCACTGATGAGAGTGTAAGTGTAGGATCAAACTTGATGTTAGAGGTGTTGGATCGTTAGAGACGAGAGAGAGGGGGGGGAGTGAATCTCGTTCGAAAATTTTTTATTTTTCGTTCGGAAATCAAAGTAGTAGCGGAAATTAAGATTAAATACTAACAATTCTATTTACTTGGTTCGGAGCCCAGCCGACTCCTACTCCAAGAACCCACGACCCTTTGGATCGTA
>JBBUKS010338389.1:0-20043 GCA_038050645.1 Hedychium gardnerianum
AACTTATTTATTTATTTTATTTTATTTATTTAGCATGTTGATAAGAATTTTATTAATGAATATGATTGTTCACGAACATTATTCACGAACGTTGTTCACGAACGTTAACGAGCTGAACATGTATGTGTTCAAGCTTGTTTGTTTAGTTAACGAGTTGTTTAAACTTGTTTGTTTAATTGATCTTGTGTATATTGAACGAACATAAACAAGTTCTTATCAAACTGAACACCAAACTTAATCACAAACGCTTGATTCATTTACGGTTCTAGTTACAATTATTTTAAAATAATTTTAATTAGTTTAAAATAATTTTAATGAACTTTAAATAATTTTGATTAAATTAATAAAAAAATATTTTGATATTATTTCACTATGCTTTCCTTCTTCTTCGTATTTTCTTTCTCTCTATAATTGATAACTATTTTTTTGTGTTTACAAGTAAACTATGGGATACTAATCAATAATGGCAGACATTAATGTAAATCAAGAGTTGATTTGGTGATTATCCTAGAGTAATAATATAATGATCAGATACTTTAATAAATAATCAAGAGCTTAAGAATATTAATAATTTAAATAAATTTTTATTAATATTTTTTGATTTATTTTGATCATTGATAAAAAAAAATTTAGAATCGAATTGATATTTTTAAAATTAATGGATTCAAAAAAAAAAATTAAAAAAAAGGAAAAAAAAAAGAAGTTGGTTTTGTGATCCATTTGTCGATTCAGGCTTGCTGGAGGCTGTCGGTGATGAGCAGCAGGGCGGCGGCGGCGGCGAGATCAAATAAACTTTGTCGGCTGTTGAATGCTTTATCATGCAGGTTACTAGTTTGGGTTCATTCTCCATTCAAGTAAATCGTCTTAAATTAATTAACTCTTTTAGAAAATTAAATATTAAAATTTTAATTGGGACGTGACTGCCAGAGTGCCACGTCTCATCTTCTTCGGATCTTTCTTCTCTCTCTCTCTCAAAAGCATAAAAAGCCAAAGCCATCAAAAACTTGCTCTTTTCTGTTACGCTCAGCTGACCACTGAGCACCGGCCACTGGCCTCTCTTCTCGCCGGTTGATCTCCCCACACTTTCCTTCGCTCGCTCGGTCGCTCGAGGAGGAGCTGGATCATCGCCATTGCTCTCTGCATACTGCAGCAAGAAGTGACAATCTTCTTTCCCTTTCTCGATCTTGCTTCTTTACCGTGTTCGCTTCCTTATTTCGCTTTTTTCCTCGCCTCTCCCGTTCGAAAATTTTGAACTTTGAAAGCAGAATGTGAGACAACAAAGCTGCAATCGAGCCCTAATTCTTTCGCTTTGTCTTCTTCGCCTGTCCCGTCCGAAAAAAATGTGAACTTTGGAAGCAGAACGAGACAGGACGAAGCTCCAATCAAGCCCTAAATCCAGACGCCCTCCTCCTCCCTCTACGCCTCGATGGATGAACCTCGGCGACGAGGAGGAGGCGGCGGCGGCGGCGGCGAGGTGCTGTCCAAGAAGATCGCCTGCGCCACCTACGCTGACGTCAACCGAGGTACGCCGAGGTTCTCTACCCGGATGGACGACTACGCCGAGATATTCGGCGATGTCGCTGGTGCCTGCTCCATCCCGTTCCTCGACCTCCCGCCAGCCCTGAACTGCCGGGTTGCTGATCCGGTCTCCGGGGGCTTTGACTACTCTGAGGTGTTTAGGGGCGTGGATTTCGGAAAGTTTGCTACGCCGTTCGAGGACTTGGTCGCGGTGGCGCCGACGAGGGAGGATCCATCTTCTGCAGATGGAAGGTAGTAGAACTCATGGCGATTTGCCACTTCAAACTTACTTGATCGCGAGAGATTTGATGCAAACTTCTCATGATGAAATAATCTAGCTATCAGCATTTGTTGAATTCATAGATTACTAAAGAGTTTACTTTTACTTTTTATGTTTAGTCTCTTTGAACTCGAACATCAAACATTGGCTGACGATTTCTATCTGTATGTAGTTTGACTTTTGCTGCAACTGTAAGTATACCAAAGTTGTAGGAACTAACTAATAGATTTTGTTTGCATTCATCAGAAGGACTAAAGGGGAAGCAGCCAACGACCGGCAAGCTACGGGAGAACTTTTCTCGCCGAGGCATTCGAACCGAGGCCTAATGGCATCTAGAGATTGTGATCCTCTGTCATCAGACTTCAACCATTCAGGATATGGTGCCACGGAGTTCAATTTGTCGAATAAGAAGACTAAGAACCCAAACAAAGAGGGGCAAATGAATGGAACAGAACAGAAGAAAATTCCAATCTCAGTTTCGAGTAATCGTTTAAGAAGTTCAGAAAATCACTTGGGGACAGACAATTGTAATTCAAGCTCTTCCAGAGCTTCCCTATCGAGTGGTGATGCATCTTCCTCTCGCATAGCGTATTTGACCGTTTCCGACATCAGTCTTAGAACACAACCATTAAGAGTGCCACCACCATTGAGACCGCCTCCGAGGTTAGTTGAGAAAGAGGGATATCCTAAAGCAAGAATGTTTTCCACTAAAGAAGGTCTTCGTGTGGATCAAGAGGTCGAGAAGGGGAATTCTCTTAGTTTCCTCGATGTGGAGGTTGATGTTAGTTCATCTACTGCAGCTATTCGAGAAGCAATGGAACTAGCTCAAGCTAAACTAAAAGGTACAAAAGAGTTGATGGAGAGGAGTGACTTGAAATCATCTTGGCTAAGTAAATCAGCAGATAAATCAGAGAAATGGAAGATCAATAAAAAATACCATGAATTGGTAAATACTGAAAATTTTGAAATTGCTGAAGAAGAAGTCTCTGAGGAGGAGGTTTCAATGAAGAAAGCAAAACTGGCGACGATGATCTCTGAAGTCGAACAAAATAAGAGCATGCAGGATACACTATCCTATGAAATTGAATGCAATTGGAAATTGAAAAAAGATATTGCAGCTCCGGTGGCTTGTGCTCATGAACAAAATGCTAACCTCGAAACCCATGATATAGATCTCGAAGAAGTTGTGACACAAGGAGTTGTTCAGAAGCTCGATATGTTTTCTGGAAGTGAAAAGAATGTGAATGACAATTCAGTGCTCGACTATGTTCTTTGTAATAAACGAGGTAAGAACAAATTAGACTCTCTAGATGCATGTGGAGATGAAAACTCTTCTAATTTTGTCAAGATTAATGTGGAAGAGGAGATCAAAGACGAGAAATGGTTATCAGCAACAGCTGTTCATGAAGCAGAAATTCAAGTTTCTTGTCAATCATGCATATCAAAAGTTGAAATGGAGAAAGCAGCCGGAATGCGTGAGCAGTTATCAGCAACAGAATTGAATAGGAATAATTTATCAGTAGAAAGTGATTTAAGAGCTGAAGTAGATCGAGAAGCTTATACAGATGAAGAAGATTTGATGGATAATAGATCTTCAGTGGGAGTAACAACATGCAAAGAACAAGATTGCAAGGGAAATACAACAAAACAAGCTCAAAATGAACTTGTGCAATCATGCAATCTTGAAAAGTTTGAAAGTCATAAAATGGACAGAAGACATCTCTGGAATCTTAGAAATGAAGATACTATCGAAATTCAAGTTGAACCTTACTTTATGGATAAATGTATGTCTGTCGATGTAGTTCCGGGGGTTAGCGCAGCGCCTCTTAACGATACCGCAGACCCTCTTAACACTGATTTGCATGGCCATCCAACTACTTTATCAGACTTGTCTATGCTATCAATGAAAAGTGAAGACAAAGAAATAGAACAAATGGAGAAGGAACTAGAGGAAGTGGCAGAAGAAGAAAAGGAAAAGGAAATACTACAAGAAGAAAAAGAGAACATAGTGTTGCTGCAAAGTAAATTAGTGGAAGATATGCATAGTGTAGGGTTATTCGAAGAAAGATCAGAAATGGAAGAAAAGAAAGAGAGGGAAGCAAATTTGAAAGAAGAAAAAGAACAAGCGAGGTTGATGGAAGAAAGTAGCGACTCTGAACAAGCAAATGAGAACCAGAAAAATTTACGAGAGGAGATATTACGAGTAGAAGCAAAAGAGAGGGAAAGGAAACTAGAAGAAGAGAAAGACAGAGCAAGGCTTGTAGAAGAACAAGAGGAGAGGGAGAGGGAAAGAAAAAAGGACAGAATTGCCATAGAAAGAGCATTTGCTGAAGCTACAGAGAGAGCTGAAAGGATTGCTGTGGGTAAGGTCACCACTGGCTCAAGTAAATTCAAGGAGAAGGCTTCTTATGAAAGTTCTGAAAAACCACTAACAGAGAATGCCTCTAGAGATTCTAAATTAACGACCGAATGTGCTACAGATGAGTGGGCTACTGCAGATGCCAGAGAAGATTCTGAGAGAGATAATACCATGTCAAGGGACAAATTTAGAATGGATATTGCAGAAGAGCATTTACAAGACGGCAACAAGGTAGATGAAAAGAAATAAATAACTAATTCTGAAATAAATGAATGCTAATGAAGCATGCACTCCTCAGGATGGACATGATGCACAATTTGGAAGTACTGGTTCTTCAAAAACATGTCTGGTAAACTCAGATTCCAATTATCAAGGTAATCATAAAGTTTGTGAAGTTTTTCTTCTTTTTTTGCCAATGATCTTCCAATTGTAACATTACAGATGCTATTTTCTTTTCATTTTTTAATTTATTCTGGCATGTAATCTGAAGCAGGTGAAGGTGAATCGGTTTTAAGGTGTAAAGCTCGACAGGAGAGACATCAGCGAATAGCTGAACGTGCTGTATGTTCACTTGGGGCTTCACTTATGTTTGTTTTTTGTGAGGTTTCTTGTTTATGACATTACTGTGTGTTCTCCAGGCCAAAGCTCTTGCAGAAAGCAACATGCGAGATGTGCTTGCTCAAAGAGAGCAATCAGAAAGAGAAGTAATATTTACAACATGCTTTAAGGTTTTATCCTACTTTCTCTTGACCAATCTCAATCAAATTATTGCTGCAGAGATTGGCAGAGTATCTGGACATTGATCTCAGGAGATGGTCCAATGGAAAAGAAGGAAATTTGCGTGCACTGCTATCGACGCTACAATATGTGCGTAAACTTCAATCCGTTCGTGTTGTGAAACTGCATTATTTTGAAAATGGCACCCAAAAAATTCTCCTCGGTTCTTTCACTTGAGATTTTTTTCTCCATGCAGATCCTCGGCCCCGAGTGCGGTTGGCAACCTATTCCATTGACAGAAGTTATTACAGCCTCAGCAGTGAAGAAAGCTTTCCGGAAGGCTACTCTTTGTGTTCATCCTGATAAATTGCAGCAACGGGGTGCCAATATCCAGCAGAAGTACATCAGTGAGAAAGTGTACGATCTTCTTAAGGTGAATTCTCATTTTTCTTGATCAAGTAGCAGTTCTTGATTGTTGACTTATGGTAAAAGAATTTATTAGCCTACAAGTGGATGTTAACCTTGGATCATCTTATCGATCTTACTATCATTATTATCTTCTGCATTCATATGCATTTTTATGCTTTTCATCTTGATTTGTGAGAATCTCTGCCAAAAATCACCAACATCATTATCTTGACACAGGAAGCTTGGAACAGATTCAACTCAGAAGAAAGGTAGCGACAGAAATGAAAAAGGTTCAAGTTTGCCTTCAATCTTTCAGTGAGAATGTCGAGAAAGGAAGAATGGTACATTTAGAAAAAGAATATCAAATTTGCGATGTCTCTGTGAACATTTTTTTAGCAATCTATTTTGATGTAAAATTTGTAGTAATGCTCAAAGAAATTCTTCACTAGAGTTTTAAGTTGCGTCCTTTTGTAATGTTATTCTCAAACAAGTTGAGAAATTAGCTCTGCCTTTGCTGTTGTAAATTTAATGTGCAGGATTAGTGATCCTACCTAAGAAACATAATGATCATATATATGTATATATATGTCTTGACTGTACCGTGAACAAGTTCATCTTCAGTATGATGTAGTGGAGACTCGACTTGCTCACTTGCCAGCGTCTTCTTTGGCAAAACTTGATTTGCTACAACTACAAAAACAATCCAGTCTTATCTCACTAGATGAAATTAATTATGTAAATCCTTCTATGTTGTTGGATTGTATTCTTTACTACATTATCATTTATATTTTAATAAATTCTATTTTATCTTAGTGTTACTAATCAAGTATTTTTTATCTTTCTTGTTTGATGTATATATTTGTTATAATTTTACATTACGAGTATTTATTGATTGCCTAAATACATATTCGTATCATCTTAAATATATATCTCGAAGTTTTTCTTAGTAGATATAATCTTGATTTTCTCTATTAAACAAGATTTGACTTGCTAATTCAAACAAAATATTTCCAAAAAAAAATAGATTGGGGAAGAAAAAGAAGACTAGGGATATCATACAATCAATGAAATAATGGCATTTAAGATATTGTTTAAAGAAGGATTATATTGTAAGCAACGAATGTTCCATATTACCCCACAAAATATACAAAATCCTTAGATTTTTCTTTTGGTCTTCTCTTGTTCTTTTTCGATAACTTAATCAAAACCAGTTGTTTAAGCAAACCCATGAATGCAGACAGCAGTGTTTGGGACCAGCTTTTCGCAGACGGACCGCCAAAAAACATCCTCATTTTCATGATCACTGATTGAAAATTGCTCACCCTGTTACAGAGATTTGGTTCGATGATCAGCATCCAGATGTTCTGCTCATACTCCAGGAATGTGAAGGAGAACCCATGAGATGCAGTACAACGAGACACAGATGGTTGCTCCGGAAATGAAGTTATGAAAAAGGCGCTTGTTGTCTTTACTTGGGATGAATATCGTCCTCAATAGATTCGTCAGGTCGAATATTCTGTAGGATATCTACAAGAATAGTGTGTTTCGAGTGTTTGAGTTGGAAAAGCATGTGGAATTCAGATTAGTTGAAGTGCATTTGACTTACAAAGAGATAGATCGCCGTAGTGAACAGGAAGTTAAGCAAAGGGTAATTGGGAATGAAACAAAGAAGCCATTTCGGCTGGCCGTTTGGCACGTTTGACCTGTAGAAAATGAATGATGGATGTTAAGTTCATTACGAGCAGGAAACAAAACTTAGCCTCAAAACTACGAAGGACATGTCCTTAGCTATGCATTACTATTTAAACAAAAGTTCATATCAGCTTTAAGAAACCCAAAGTGTGATGAGTTTGTAAGGTTTCTCCAGAAAATAGTGAATTGGCAAACTAAGCATGACTGTAAAAGGATCATACAAGATGAAGTAATAAGTAAAAAAGAAGCGGCATTAATCCTATCGATACCTTAGCCAAATATGGATCTGAGAAATGTAGGTCTCTAGTGTGATCTTGCCAAGCCATCTGCCAAATGGAAGAACAAAAAATGAAGTTCACTGAAAAAACATCTCTGTAGAGAAGGTCCAAAGCAAATGTAACTCACGCAAAGAGAGTGAGGGAGGAACTGCGAAGCTGCTGGGTGAAATTCCGTAGGCAGATGTAAACACTACAGTTAACACAAAATAACATCACGATCTGTTTGAATGACACTATTTTAGCTAATAAAGTTTGACTGAAACTGTTATACGCACGTAATTGGGATCCAAGATGTGTACGGATGGAACTTGTTGTAGGAAATTTTGTCTAGCTTGTAGATGTATTCATACCACAAATAACCAACCTGCAGATGGAAAGTGCCCTTGTATCTCAATGTCATACCACAATGTACAATCGAGAATATTGAAGCAAATTATCATGACTCACCAATAAGGAAACTGAAACTATGCTCGTTTTGACATAGAGTTTCCTTTTATTATCAGATTCTTCAAGCTTCTCCATCCATCTTTCAACCTAAAATGCAGAAGAAAAAATAAGCAGCCAAAATAAGTATGAACCGAGTAGATTACATTGAATATCTACAAGGACACAACAAATTACGACAGCAAAACTTACAGTAGGGTGGTAATATGCATATATCATCCCGATAATCCAAATGTAGCGATCAAGGCCAGATCTGAAGTGCCACTCATGTAAGAGTGGTAGATTTGACTTGGAAGGCTCTGGATCCTTGTATCCTGCAGTGGAAACCTTTAGAAACTTTGAAAGATTTAGTCGCATAAGGCAGCTGATGCATCTACAATTTACTAACCTATCAGGAACGTAAAAGGAGTCCAGAGGATATCAAATACCCCAGGTACTTCCCAGACTAAGATCACTACAAGAAAACAGCAAATAATCTTGATGGCCATTACAGGTCCAATCTCATTATACTTGTTAAAGATACCGAGTGCTGCATACACCATGATGGTAAAAAGTGTATGCATAGGACAGATATAATACAGGGTGAAATCGTTGTTGAGGACAATGCAACAAAAGGCCACAAAGAAATTTAGCCGCCACATCATCTGCATCACAATGGAGAACATTTAAGCTTCTAGGTTACTAACAGAATATTATCAAGATAAAATCAAGTGATAACTTATCAAGAGATCCTCTAGGCACCTGAGTAAATCGAGCAAGGCTAAAATCCTTCCGTACATAATAGTAAGAGAAGTTCCCAAAGCCAGTCATCCACACGTAAGCAGCAATGAATATTCGTATTGCATTGTATATCTCAGTGGCAGCAAAATAGTGGTACATTAAGAATAAAACCTGATAAAGAGCACATAAGATTTTCTTATCAAGGACACAATAATGAAAATAATGCTTTGCCAATTTGGAACAGTAAAACTTTGTGGTGTATACAAAGTCAGCAAGATGAATTGTTGGCATTGCCAGATACAATGTCTTCATTGCTGGTTGCAACTGAGAATTTAGGTATGCACAATCTTCAAATTTAGAATCACGATGAGAAATAACGAAAGATGAAGATTTAAAAGTACTTAAGAGTAGGCAAAACTGTAATGGAAATGGTAAACTGCCAACAGTATTTTCCTAGTCAATGTATACACATTCTTTTTCTCATACAAGCTAAACTTCTGCAATACAAAAGAATCAGTCCATCTTCCTCAAACAAATATATATAAATTCTGTTTGCAAAATTTTTTGTCAGTTAACTTCTGTTGAAATTTTACTTGTTAGTGTAAGAAGTACAGTGCCTAGCTAACTACAAACACTATATTACAATCAGTTCTTGTTCACATTCAAGCTCATACCAGCTTAGGGCATCCTATTCATGATTATCAACTAAAAGTGAATATGATGTGCAATTTACAATAGAGTTGGTAATGTGAGGGAAGATATTATGATGAGCAAGGTCAAAAGACACCAACCTGCATCCATCCTTTCCATTCTTCAGTTTGATGACGATTCAGGAAAAGTATTGATTTTCCTGTGAAAGCTGATTTGTCATGGTGTTTCTTTAGAGACGTCAAGGTGGAAGCTATGATAAGAAGAATATAGAGGAAAAGAAATAGGTCTCGGCTGTAACTCTGAAAAAGTAAGTAATGGATCAGGAAAATATCAAAAAGGTCTAAAATTAACGAGAGAGATTAGAAACATAAATTTATTCACAAAATGAAAATCAGTAATGATGGTTCATAAAGTGTCACATGCTAAAGTTATAGCCAGAGGGGAATGTACAGATTTTAAGACATAATAATAGGGACGTGACTTAAAAACATAAAAACTAATAAGATGAGAGCACACACCGGTAGAAGAGAGTCGTTCTATAAAAACTCAACTAGAATTAGCAGACCATACTTCAAAAAAAATTAAGTATTTTTTACAACATTATCATGTCATGTTCATCTTGATTATTTTTACAACCAAATTATGAGTGAGTTGATGTTTTATTATTTTTCTTTTCAAATCAAAACAACGCAAAGAAACATCCAACAAAAGACCCTACTATTTAGGTTGTACGTATGGACAAATCATTCTTACTTAAAATATAATCTACAAACATGGGCATCAGACACAAGCACAATCCACAGCTTTATGCTCTTGAATTAACTACAAAAGCATTCAAGAAAGTGTGTCTAATTGTTTCTTCTAAAGATACCTAGGAAACATGGTATACATCTGCATTGACTACAGGATAACATTTGACTATTTCATTATGTTATGAAGGAAATTATGCAGAGAAGTTCAATCAAATGAGTAATCATTATGTTTACAAGTTGTACAAAATTTGACTATTTCATTAAGATCCTTGGCATTCTATAGGGAGGGGAAAAACAGAGACTTTGAGATCACCAATCTGGTACAGCCATACACCATAGTCATAACAAAGTAGAAGAAAAGAACCTTGGTAGTTTGTGAAAATATATTTGTTCGATCACAAACATAGAAGTATACAAGAATCGTTCCAAATTCTGCCCTGCATGATTTTGGCAACATAATCAGAAGTTGATGCTCATACTACCTAAACATACAAATACATGCATATCATATCACAAGGACTCACATGGCTCTCAGCACTTTTCGATGTTCAAGCAAGAAAGATTCATCCAGTGATATAAACCTAGAAAATATCCAATGCCAACATCAATGGAACCATGGAACATATGGAAGGCTCATCTAACCTATACCCCATGGAATCTTTAACTGACCTGATTAAGTTTGCTTGGGCTGATGAACTAAACCCTCTTGATGAAGATCTTGGCAGGCCTCCCTCAAGCAAAGCAACCCGATCATCATCCTTTACAGTTTCTTTATCCAGTTCAACCAGATTCACATCTGAATGACTGGACAACAGAAGACAAACTGATTTGAGTGCATGACTTTAAACACTGATGATTCATGTATATAAATTGGAAGTTGCAAGTAATCTAATGAATATAAAGAAATATAATTTTATAAAAGGATTTGCAGTTAAATGAGTTCAATGCATCACAGATATTCTGAAGTGTTATGGCCCAATAGGAAATCTTTAAAGAATCAAGAAATGGGTGCACAAAATAATTCTATGCTACACTAGGACTACATGTTACATGCTCGATACAGAATTTGACTTGTTTACTGAATATATGTAATCCTCCATAGGTATTGTAAACCAAGTTATCAATTGTGAAAAGTTTATTTGTGCCTTTCACATACAAAGTTTCACTGCTTTCTGCAATTAGCATTCTTAAACAACAATAGTCCAAGAATCTGCGAATGTCTGAGTTTCTTCTCACATGGTCAAACCTAGTTAGTAAAGATGTCAAAAGTTGTTAACTTTTTCCTTTTTTGTAATACCACTCAAATAAATGCATGATTTAAGAGATGAATGATCTTAATAGAGAAATTATGAATAACCAAGAAGCAGCCTAGGTAAATAGTTGATTCAATAGGGCATTTAATCAATCATGCCTTTCATGTATTAAACCTATGTGTTTAAACAAATTTTTAGATAAATTGTCTATTTCAGATAAAATACTTACACTTTTGTTAGAGATGAAGACTTTCTGTACTCCAAAACCTCTGAATATAACCATGCAATAAAAACAGGAAAAAAACCAAGCAAAAATGACACCTGCAATATAAAGTCAAAAAGAAATCCTTAAATTATTTAGGGTAAGCATGCAAAAATTATAACTAAATATGCATATATTTCTACTCGCATTTGCTGGGTATGCTCAGGATCATGGAATAGTTAGATGAAAAGTTTCATTTATGAATGTCACGTGAGGACTATGTTTCTCTACAACCACTTCCAGAGAATAGATGCATACGGTTAGTTTGGTAAATTATCTGATTTTGCATTTAATATAAGACACAATTAAACTACTTTAGCCACAAACTTGAAATGCATCAAAATGGATCTTGTGCATTTACCAATATGAATCAGGCAGAAAATTCCCAGTAACATTAAAAACAAAATGCAAGCTGCAGTTCGTTATCTCAAGCTTTCATCTATTTGAAATCTAAACGCAAAGGCTATAACTTTGATAAGTTAGAATGATAGTGAAGCACGTAATTCCCACCACACAAGTTCAACATTATCTGAGAGAAACGTAACTCAAAAAGAAAGAACTTTTATTGAGAGTCAACACCACGAATTGTCATAAAACTTCTCGTACCAAAAAAAAAAAAAAAAGGATGAAAGAGGATCTGGATCTAACAGCACGCCCACAAAATATTAAGTGCATCAATCAAAATTCCACCCAAGAGAAACAGAAAACCAAAAAGGGATCCAGAAATAACAATGATTCCGCGCACCTGACCAGGGGTCACCGGACCGGAGACCGCCATTCTCTGCGGAGTCGAGGAGACTGAAAGGAGAGCTGGGCCAATGTATGTATCCTGATCAAATCCAAAGACGATTGAAGAAGAATGAGGTGAAGGGGTGGGAGGGGGAGATCTATCGCATACCAACGATCCAACCACCAGAGCAAGTAAGATGGAATTTTGAAGCCGCGGATGAACAAAGGAAGAGGAGGAGGAAGAAGGAGTGTAATGGTGGGAAGGCTGGAGAGAAGTTGCTGTCTCAATATCGAAGTCGGAGGGGAGCGGTTGGTGAAAGGGGAAGGAGAAGCAAGAAGACGGCTTCCTTCCCTTCCATTCTCCGTCATAATAATAATAATAATAATAATAACGAATAATACGTAATAATATAATTTATTTTTTTTAAAAAAATTAACAACTTTTGTAAAATTTCTTTCAAAATCTTTGTAATATTAAAATGCCCCCTAAATCTTCCAATTTATGTCAAATACTCTTTATCTTATCTAGATATATTTTAATAGCAAAATAAAAACGTCCCAAGTTTTCGACATTAATAAAAATTTAAAAAGCCTTTTTTACTATAATGAGATATATCATTTTGACTTAAAATTATTTGATTTGTTTAAAGAGAAATTACCAATAAATAAAAAAGAGCATAAACTCTTACAAAAATTAAGGGTGAAATATAAACTCTCAAATTTTGGTGTCAAATGCAAAAGTCTTTACATGTTTTTTTTAATATAATTTCTCTTGATTATATAATAAACAAATAAAGCATGAGAAGCATGTCATTAATGTTTTTTAAGAAATCATAAAAAAATACTATTTATACATCAAACTTTCTATAAAGTTAATATAAATGTGTCTCCAATTTTAGATGTTCGGATTCCAAGTTATATAGTATGTCTCCAAACATATTTCTCATGCCTTATTATTATTAATGGAAAAAAAAAACAAGGGTCCTTTATTTTCATTATCAAACAGAAATTTTCACTTTTAAAAACTATTAAAAGACCCCCTATATTCCAAAACATACTCTTGTTTTAATATTATTATTATTATAGCAGTTGTGGATAAAAATACTATAACATACTCAAAATTAGGATTATAAATGAGTGAGTTAAATTTTATAATATTTAAATTTATTTGATAAAATAATTAAGTTATTCAAGGACAGATTTATTATAGGATTAGGGGGTCATGACTATTGAAGGTGGAGGAAGAGTTTAAATTGTCGATGCAAGTCAATCATGCTGTCCTACGATGGTGTTTTCATGGAGAAGTCATCGCATAACTAAGAAACGCATCAACTCATCCTCCACAACTAAAAATCTTGAATTCGTCTATAAAGTCAAGTTAAATTGAATTAAATCATTAAAATTATTATTCAAATTTGATTTGATTTAACTTAAGTTTAGTTCAAGTTTGATTTATTTAGATGTTGTAAAATATTCGATTCAAGTTTGTTTGATTATAAACTTGTTTGATTGACTATTAATTTTTATCATACAAGTTTATTTATTCAATTTAAAAGTTTTTTTATTTGTCATGATGATAAGAGTTTATTGATGAATATGATTCATGATGGCAAAAGGTGAAGCGCTCACTCTAGCGCCCCCGTCAGTTCGTCTCAGGACCAACACGGAGGAGGTAAATCACGAAGACTAGTCTAGCTAGTCCGAACAGTGATCAGTGCATGGAGAGGGCAGGAACCTAGCTACTAGTCAGGATTTGACCCTCAGATCTCATGATGGCAACACCCCATGTACTAGCTATCAGTCCATCCCGTGGGGACAAAAATGATTAACCAGGTCGGGTAACGTCGGACCTGGGGTGACGAATATGATTCATAAACTTTGATCGTGAATATTGTTCATGAATAATTTATAATCTTTATTCATTAACAACAAAAGATAAAATCATTACCTCGATGATCGCTTTAGGGTGATCCATCATTGTCTCGTAATCTTTATAATATTCATTGAACATGTATATATTCAAGCATATTCATTTAGTTTAAGCTCCTTTCACTTCCTAGTCACTTAGCAGTTGGCTATAAATTGATCTTGTGATTTATTTCCTTTCATATAATTTTAGGACGGATTATTAAAGATATTTGGGATGAGAATAATTATTTTTTGCTATAATATTTATTTAGTTTAATGAATTATTAAAGTCTTCAAATTTATTCATTGACATTGTGTATTAAAAGAAGATAAATAAATTCTTATAAGTAGAACATCAAATTTATTTATGAATATTTGATTAATTTACCATCATACTCAAAATTACTAAATAATTATAGTCAAAATTATTTTAAATTAGTAAAAAAAAAACTTAAATATTAGTTCAAACTATTCTAATTTAATCAAAATTGGTAAAATACAATTGGAACATTTTAATAAAAAATTATTCTATTTTAGGCCAAAATTGCTCCATAGTAGAGCACAGTTGATAAAAAATTATTTTAAATAGTTTTAATTAAAATTGTTCCAAATAATTTTAGTCAAAGTTGCTCTAAGTTAGAGCAACTCTGCTTAAAGTTGCCCTAATTGCTTCATATTAAGCGTATTTGCTCAAAGTTATTACAATTAAAGTAGTTTTAGTTAAAATTAGTGTAACAAAGAACATTGGATAAGAATATTTTCAAAATATAAAATACCCTTTTAATTTATTTTTTTATGGGACGTTATAATGAAAAAAAAGGAGATCTTTTTAATTTACTATCATTTTTAGTTAAACTTAATCCTACTTGTAGGTTTTTCTAACTTAGTTTAAAATATTTGACTTTAATTAGCTTTTGAGTATTAAATGAGTTGAGGTTGCTCTAACAGTATGTATTGTAGTCTATTAAATTATGTGCTTATAAATTCAAATTTGATAATTTTAAAATGCAAAAAAAATTATCATAAAATTCATTTGCGAAATCTTTTTCTTGAGTATGTTTATATTTTCATTTCTGTAAAAATAATTTAAATCTATTAATGTACAAGATGAAAAATATATATATAGTCCATTTTGCTATTATTATAAATTAAATACCAGATGAAAATTATTTGGTTGGTCAAAACATGGTTGACCCGGTCAACAAATGTAACAGTTGGCAGATTCCTGGCAGCCACAAAAGTGTCGGCTATCTCCAGTAACGACAGCTGTGTTTCTGCAGTTACCAATATGCCCTTTGGGTTGTTGCAATTAACCGATATTGCCATCGCGTCTTATATCTGCATTCACCTCTGCGAACGAGGGTATCATCGCCCAATTCCTCGCGCTGTTCGTGCTCGCTCCGAGATTTGGGAAGGCATTCGTTGTCGGTGAATCTCGCGGAAGCTGAGAAGGTTGGATTTTTGAGCGGCGATCGAGCTGTGCCCGGAGGGATTCTGATTTCGCCGGAAGTTTGGAGGTTCTGGAGAGAGTAGTGTGGAATTTCGGCTTGTGGTCCTGAAAGAGTCGGGTGTGGCAAATCTGATTTCGCGCCATTTATAGCGTGTGTTGATATAAAGTCGACCGAGGTTCGTAGAGGGAAGAAGGTTGGAGTCCTTCGCGAGGCGTCCAAGTATTAAGCGGCAAGAAAATGCAGCCAGAACAAACGGAAAAGGTTGGGCTTTCCTTTTTAATCGCTTTGTTTCCGATAGCTTTTTGTTTCTAAATGGATTTTAGGGCTGAGATTTTTCTGTTCATCTCTGTATCTGTTCTGTCTGTATCGATTTCCAGTTTTCTATTGTCCATAAAAACATTTTTTTATTTTCCTTTTCTGATTTTGATGGTGGCGTTACTAATTCTGATGCTGTTTCATGTGAGGTTCCAACTTCTTGGAGTTTGCATAATTGCATTGTCGTCCAAAACCAATAATTCATCTAAAATTCAATTTATTTCTCCTATAGATCAATCACAATCAACTCCATTTCCTTAAAATTTTAGTTTTAGCCAAGAATTCTTGATGTTCTCAAGTTTCTTATTTTATAGCAACTATCATTTATCTTTTGCAGAGGTCTCTAGAACTGAAGTTTTTCAGTGAGTATGGAGATGCTAATAGGTATAGAGTTGAGAAAATTATCGGCAAAGGTAGCTATGGAGTAGTTTGTTCAGCAATTGATACACATACTGGTGAGATGGTGGCAATCAAGAAGATGCATAATATCTTTGAACACAACTCCGATGCTGTTCGAATTCTCCGCGAGATCAAGCTTCTGCGTCTTTTGAGGCATCCTGATATAGTGGAGATAAAACACATCATGTTGCCTCCATCGAGACGGGATTTCAAAGATGTTTATATTGTCTTTGAACTTATGGAGTCAGATCTTCACCAAGTCATAAAGGCAAATGATGATTTAACAAAGGAACATATTCAGTTCTTCATTTATCAGTTGCTCCGAGCACTTAAATATATCCACACAGGTGAGGTATTTGTTTATGCTGATTGTTTTTTACATGGTTTTCAGTTTTGTAGCATGTCTCCTTTCTTTGTGATTATGACCATGTTCTCTTTTAGCTTTGATGGTAATTTTAATCTTGATGTATAAAGAGATTATTCTTAAGAAACTAAAATTTAGTATTAACATGTTTCTGTGTATAGCTAATGTGTACCATCGCGATTTAAAGCCAAAGAACATACTGGCAAATGCAAACTGCAAGCTAAAGATTTGTGATTTTGGGCTAGCAAGAGTTGCGTTCGACAATAGCCCCACAACAGTATTTTGGACGGTAAGTTGAGAAATGAGGATTTGTTTTTTTTTCTTTTCACTCAGCTTTCTTGCTTTCTGTTCTGTTGCAGTTGTAGATCCTTAATTGGCTTTCTTTTTTCAAAATAAAAAACAACGACGTTGTACTTAACATGTCTCCTCCTATGTCGCTTAAATGTGACAGGATTATGTTGCAACCAGATGGTATAGGGCTCCTGAATTATGCGGATCATTCTTCTCTAAGGTATAGGCATTTTGCTTCATCATCTCTCTTTGTTCATC
This sequence comes from Hedychium gardnerianum, assembly GCA_038050645.1. NCBI lineage: Eukaryota > Viridiplantae > Streptophyta > Magnoliopsida > Zingiberales > Zingiberaceae > Hedychium > Hedychium gardnerianum. The sequence continues at coordinate 17,050 of JBBUKS010338389.1, forward strand.
TCCTTGTCGAATAATTAGTATTGGAAGAACTATTTCCAAGCTATTAAAATTCGATACTGCAATTATCATGCGCTTGACTTGTACTAGATTTAAACATGTTTTTGACAAACTTCGAACAAGGATGGTAGAACAAACTATATTAAGATATATGCTAAAGGTCCCTGTAATTGAGAACCTAGAAGGAATGAAAGAACTTGTGAGCTTTAAAAGAGAAACATATTTTGCTCATAATCCTTTTATTTGTATACTAAATGTCGGAAAACACAGTAACTTTGTCCTTTATTTCACATTTTTAGATTCTTGAGTGTTGTTAATAAATATCTACATTTTCCTCCAAAACTGCAGTATACCACTGCTATCGACATTTGGAGTGTTGGTTGCATTTTTGCTGAGCTATTGATAGGCAAGCCTCTTTTCCCTGGCAAAAATGTTGCTCATCAACTAGATTTGATCACTGCCCTTCTCGGCACACCTTCCTTCGATACAATTTCCCAGGTTAGTATTTGCTTTAGAGAGTTAAGATGGAAGATAGCTATCAAGGAAAAATGAATCATAGATACATCTACAAATCCTTTTACTGAGTTGCATTTGGCATCAAGCAGAACTATTCGCTCCAACTACAATATGCTGCTTCTCCACTGAAGTCCCTTCATCGCACTTTCGGTTTTTGACTCCAGGTTCAAAATGAGAAAGCAAGGAAGTATTTGAGAAGCATGAGGAAGAAAGAGCCTATACCATTCACACAGAAATTCCTGAATGCAGATCCTTTGGCGTTGAAACTTTTGGAGAAGCTTTTATCATTTGACCCTAAGAACAGACCAACAGTTGAAGAGGTATGCATGTCAAGTCGGAATCTTCGTTTTGCCTTTATGATTCTGATGTCTATTTGTTTATCCCTTCTTGATTATGCCAGGCACTGGCTGATCCATATTTCAAAACTCTTGCCAAAGTAGAGAGGGAACCGTCTCGCCGACCAATCCCAAAAAAGGAGTTTGATTTTGAACGACGAAGGTTGACTAAAGAAGACATACAAGAACTCATCTTCCATGAGATATTGGAATATCATCCTCAGTTGATTGAAAGCTACATTAAAGGAACTGAAAGAACGAAATTCCTGTATCCTAGGTTTGAAATTTTCAGTCCTTATTTATGAATTCTTGCATATCTCCAACTTTTTAGTAGTAACTATATATGCCTTGTTTATGCAGTGCTTTGGATCAGTTTAGAAGACAATTCACTTACCTCGAGGAGAATGGTGAAAAAAATGGACCTGCAACTTTGTTAGATAGGAAGCATGTCTCTCTCCCTAGGTAAATTTTCGGCCGGTCTGTTCTTCAGTTTCATTCCTTTCTTATTTTTATCAACTGAGGTGACTCGATCTTTGCAAGAAATCATACAATTTGCTGGGCTTTTCAAAGTTACTGAATAAACCTGATATATTTTGATTCAGTTAGGTATGCATCTTATAACTGAGATCACATAAGAAGCTGATATTGTTCTAAGATCACATTGCATGTGTTTTTGTGTGTTCTTGTTAACCGTCCCTTTAATAAAAATGAAGGGGAAAAAAATGAAAAGAAAATGTTAGACTCATTTCCTTTCTTTACGTTTTCCTTTCGGTGAATTGCTCATTTAACCTTTGTGTTTTGCATAAATATCACTTGAAATTTCCCTAATATATATTTGGATCTTTTCGATGATCTCATAGGTCAACAATGGTCCACTCTGCTGTCCCTCTAATGGAAAAAGCAACTACCTACTATTCGATAGATAAACGAAGCATAGATGAGGCACATAAAAAAATCTCTGATAAGATGGAATGCTCATCTGGACAAATAGCAAGTGCTTCAAACTCGTCCAATAGATTCTCAAATGGTAATCGCGTAATGCAACATGACCATTGACCTCATTCGACACTAATGATCAACATTTGTGCTTTCATTTCAGTTCAGCCTGGAAGAGTTGTCAAGGATGCGTATGACCCTCAACGTTCCATTAGCTACTCACAACCTTCTCACCGCAACACAAGGAAGTTGGAGAGCTCTTGCGTGGACACAGCACAGACCGAACAAGAATCTGTACAGCATCAACCAACACAAACATGTCTAGTTAGTGAAGTGTCTGCTCTCCCTTTTCACCTATCGGGGGTTAAGGCTGAACCAGCCGACCGAAACACTGTGACCAAAAGCTTGTTTTATGCGAGATCACACTTTAACAGGATCATCACAGCAGATACGGCTGCCAATGATTGTAGAAAAGTTGGCAGTTATCCGTTTGGACTTTCGAGTATATATTGAGCTCCAAAACTTATAATTCGATGAAACTAGCATCAGTATAGCCTAGGTGCAAATGCAAAGATTAGCCGACGAGATCAAGAAGAAGATCATGGTGAAGAGCAATGCTCAATGCCTAAATTTCAACACTAATCCCTGCATTATTTCAAGCTCCAGTAAGTGTGAATAATAGAGGATCATGAAAGGATGCCTCTATTGAGCTTGTCATCTTTGCTCATAGTCTGGAACATCAGTTTCTTAAATTTATAATATACCACTTTAATTCATACAACACATGTAAATATACATAATTATGGAAATGCAAGGAGGTCTGCTTGTGGATTGACTTTTCGAATTAGTTTATGTTATTTCAGTTGAATCGAAGTTTTGCTCGCCCTTAGCTGACAGAAGGCGAGGCATGATTGGTTGATGCACGAGCTTCCCGAACTTTTTGAATTGGAGCAAAATCCATAAATTACTGGAAAACATGTTTTTTGTTCCAATAAAAATGTTTTTTTTAATAACTTGGAGCAAATTTGAAAATTGGGCCGTATTTCGGTCATATTTCGGCTTTCACGATTAATCAGGTCGGATAATGTCGGATCTGAAATGATCAATTTAGTCTCACGAAAATTTTTCACTGGCCCGTATTTCGGCTTTCAAAAAAAAAATGATTAACCAGGTCGTAACGGCGGACCTGGGGTGACCGGCCCGGCCCCAC
>JBBUKS010338605.1:0-20042 GCA_038050645.1 Hedychium gardnerianum
TACAGGCGAGAGGTGTCGTGGAAGTATAGGCGGCGTCGGAGTTAATTTTTATAGTTATGCCGGAGACCGGAATCCATGATGAGACTGCCCTTATATCTGACCGGGGGTTCAAAAAGATCCCCCGATCGGTTAGAATAAGACATATACCCGACCAGATTTCTTGGGGAAATCCGGTCGGTGAGGAGAATGTATACGTCCGACCGGAGGTTATGAGGCGCAACCCGACCGGGGTATCCAGTGGGAGCACGGTCGGTGAGGGGTGTGTCCATCCGATCGGAGATTAGGAGGTCAATCCGATCGATAATGTTAACGCGTCCACGGGAGTTGACCTCTCCTATCCGATCGGAGAGTAGGAGATCGATCCAATCGATGATGTTAACGCGTCCACGTGGAAATTGACCTTGACTTTGACCAGGTATCACGTGACACCAATCAATATTGTTAAGGGACTCAAGCCTAACCACCCATATCAATATCTTTAATTAAATTTTAATTATATTAAATTTTAAGAATTTTAATTTTTATCATCTTCAATATTATATATATATATATATTTTTTTTGATATATTACAAATAAAACCAAGCGACTCCTAATATAAAACTAAAAATTCATACATAATACATAATAGAATCCTTTTTTCTCCGTCTCTATATTTTATTCACACTTCCAACAATTACGACCTCGTTTTTTGGTTGTTTCCTGAGGATATCATGTTTTTTATAACTGCAGTCGCTTCTTGCATATTTGCGATCAATTCAGTTTGTATCATCTTATTCAGATCATACCGGACAACCATTGTCATAATTCGGAATACAGATTGTTTGATGAGATTTAAGATGGTAAAGAAAGTTCCACTGTTTTTCGTATGATTAGTCTCACCAACAAACAAAGAAAAATGACTCTTGCTGTACTGTCATTGAAGCAAGCATAAAAGTGTAAGAGAAATATCAGAATGCAATGACAGAAGAATTACTGAATTGGAGCTCTCTGCAACTACGAGTGAACTTTGTTCTTCCTAACGAAACTTGTCTTCCATCCGCCTTCCCTAATGCTTCCAACCATGCCGGCGACCTTAGATCCTGCACAAACTTGGTTAATTGGCGGATCTTGTTGAGCTTGATTTTGTCTTGTTGAGTTCAACAGCCCGTGGGGCAGAGCAATCCAGTATCCATCTGGGATTTTGTTCCTCGGTCCTAAAGGTTTTATGTATCCCCTTTGGTTTGTTAAGCTCTTGGCCCTTGAGTTTCTTGTGAAGTTTTTCTCTATCAATTTGTGCTGTTCATTTGTTAGAGCAAATATATCTTCATCTTTGTTAGCTACACGAGCATTGCTCCGGTTATAGCCACTGTTAATATTGAGTTCAATGGAATGCGAATCACTAACTTCTGATTCAGTCCCATTGTTATGTTCTCGGCCGTCTTCTTCATCAATATCTCTTCTATTGTTGATTCTGTGGCAATCGTTTTCCTTAAAATTTGCAACATTAGTTTGCACACTTGCAAGTTTCTCCTTCCCTTTGGCTGCAAGAAATGCTTCAGGCTCACATCTCAATTGATTCACAGCTGCATTTTTCTGTTGAAATTGGCATTTTGTTTCAGATAACTTCATATGAACTTTTTCTTCACGCCATTCAACTGCAGGCTGAAGCATTTCCTTCTCCCCCAACTCTAGCGCCTCGGCAGACTCTTTCTTCAGTTTTTCTACGTGAGTCTTATCCTCAACAACTCGCTTTAATATTTCGTAACTCGTTTCAAATATTTCTCTTGTTTTCCGCTCATTCTTAAGTTCTTGAACTGTGTTTGCTAGTAAGTTCTTCGTTTGTATTAATTCAACTTCGAGCCTCTTGTTCATCCGCTCAGCACTTCTCAACTTTTTTTCTAGCTCAAGCTCGTCAATCACGGATTTGAGAGGAGTTCCTACTCCTTCCTGTTCTTTGTGCCTCCTTGTCGCTTGCTCTTTCTCGAATGGCCTTAAGAGATGTCTGATTTCATCGTTAGCAGAATTCTTTTCAAGGACAAGCTGATCCACCTGGACGAGGGCCTGGTCTAGCTTACAGGAAACCGCTGTAGCGAGAGAAACTACTGGGGATTGCTGCTTGTCGGTTCCACCAAAACGTATCATCATCTTGAGCAGCTCTTTTGATGACACCAAAAAACTTCGCAGGTCCTTCAAACAGTTCTTGCTTCCTGAAACCATTCCTGGAAAACATCTTTGAAGCTGCACAAGTGATGAAGCGAAAGTTATTGGTCTTAACAAATTTATCGCTGTTCGCTAAACTTTTCGTATTTGAAGTTTATGCATTTGAGTTCAAAATTATTTTTGTAGAAAGAGTTTTGTCGCCTGTTTCTAGTCCTGGACTTCAATCTCCGTTGATCAAACTTAGCTACTTGTGAAGAAGTACTTCTAGATTGTAGGGCGATTGTTATTGAACTGTAGAGAATATTATATGACTTTGATCTTCACAAAATTCTCAAAAGTAAGAACATGGTTGCTTGCATCCGTTCCTTATAAGTTCACATAGTGCTATTAATCGCTTAGCTATCACTAGAAGGATCGTAATCTATTAATCAAAACAACCACATGAACTTAAAATTTCAACGAACTTCTTAGAAAGTAAAGAACTGATACCAAGTAGATTACCTCCATGGGGTTTGCCTCACTTGTCTCATTGCATATTCTATTGTAATTCCTCGATCCATGATCACCTACCTACAACACAACCATCAAATTAAATTAAATTAGAAGTTAGGAAAAATAAACAAGGAACCATATGCTTACTTCTGTGATTGGGCTACGTGAAGGATTGAACTTTGATAGGTGATTTCTTATCTTCATGTCAGATGGGAAATTCCTTTCACGTTGATTCTTGTCAGTTATTGGTGAAGAAATGTAACTCAATGCATGAAGAGCATGTGCTAGTTTCCGAGCTGACACTGTCACTTGAGTATCCCTGGCACTACCTTCCAATGAACGATACCAAGATGTTTCAGTAATGCCTGGTGTAAGACGTGAAGGTCTATTGTTCACTCTCCACAAGGAAACTGGAGTAGTTGATCTTCTCCTCTTTGACACCAGAACTGGTCGTTTAATGCGGTAGTTTCTCAACATAGAAGATGACGAAGAACATGATGACCTGTACCTTGGCATTCTGCGATTGGTTTCTTTCTATTCCTCTGAAGAAAAGAAATAAAACTCACAAAGTTCAAATTTTCCTTCTTTTTAATTGTTACCTTTTCAAGGAGATCGAAATCTAGAAAACCATTTTTTTTCTGAAGGAAGGAAGGTGCTTGATTGACAGAAAAAGAATGAAGAGGAACAGAACAAGGTCGAGACTTGTCGAGGTATCGCAAAATACTCAAAGAATGATGTTTGTATCTGAGATGGATAAACCCCACAGGGAGAGTGGTTACACTAATAATTCATGGATGGATAAAACTCAGATAAAGCCTGCAGGAGAGTGGTAGGGGAAGAAAAAACTCAGATTTGAAATGAGCGGACCTGCAAATGCCTTAAAGAGAACGTTGGCAGAACCTTCTTCGTAAAAGTTTTGATTCGTCTCGAGCACAGGATCGGAAGAACTAAAGATGCGAGAACAAATCGAAAGGAACGAGAGGAGAAACAAACCGACTTTGATCGAAAGGATGCGTCGATTCCTTGAAATGCCCGGTGAACCGTTAAAGATTGAATCTTGGGAACGGAACTGGCGATCCCATATTCCTCGAATTCTTTTCTTTCAGTTTCTTCCTCGGAACGCGTCGCCGGTCGCCCTTTAGTTTCCTTCTCCGGCAGCAGCGCGGCGGCGGACGATGATTTATCGCAGAATGAGTGGAGAACCGTTAAAAGACGACCTCCGCCCTATAATATATAATAATGTGAGTCAACTCCTTGGTTTGATCGAATCGTTTTCAGAAGAAAATAATAATAATAAAAAACGATTCACGCCGGGAAGAAGAAAAGGAAACAGAGGAGAAACAGAAAATTCAAACGCTGGCGCCTTTTATTCTTCAAAATCATCAAACAATCGTTTTTTAAATTTTAATTATTGTTAAACGTCGGCGTCGGTCCATCATCTTAAATATTTATATTATGCCTTTTTTGTCTTGATTTATTCTCTCACTAATTTGAATTAAATGTAGATTTAAAGCCAACGAATATCTTTAAAATGGATTTATCGTTATAATGTTGCAAATTAAATAACTTCTGAAAAAATTCTCAAAGCATGAACAAAAAAAAAACTGACGGCGTTTCTAAAGTTCTTATGGAAACTCTAGTTTTCACATCATAGAATATTTTAATTTACTTTAGCAAAATATCTTTTTTTTTTTAAGTAAACAACAAAATAAATAGTTATATTAAACAATAAATTGAACACCAAGTCACCTCCTTTTATATGATTTGTGGAACTTCTCTGCTATACTCATAAACCAACATGCTTATTACATGAACAGCTCTTACACTTTTTGATCCAATTCTAAATAAACTCATTGATAGCAAGCCTAGATCATTTGTTATTGTGTATGTACGTCTAACATTTCCTGAGGAGGCATAGAGCAATTCCTCTACTAAGTTTAACTTTATCCTTCTAAAAAAAGGGGGGAAGGAAAAAACTTCACAGGTCCAGAAGAAACTTTGTTCTGTGATGTGGAGAACTTGCGCCAAAAGCAAGCTTCTTGAAAGAAAAGCAGATCCTATATCTTCACGAAAGCTTGGTGATTAAGGTCTAGTGAATGCCGATGAGCCTCAACTGATCAAAATCAAGGAACAGAGAACAATTCAACATCCATTCGTTAGCAATCACAAAAAGAAACCAAAAAAACTCATTGAAATCCGACTTTGCTCACCAGATTGATCCGTGGCTCCTTCCAGTAGAATCCCTGAACAAGAACAGGCAAAATGTTGCAGCCTATGAGAATATACACCATGAGTGCATGCTTCCCCAGCCATTCCATAGGGAGGGTTGGCCTCCTGTAGCCAAACACATCAACCTGTAGGCATCAAGAACAGTGGAGTCTCAGAATTTGATCTCTTTTTCGATAAAGATAGAAATGTTGGGATAATGAAGAAAGGGAGTTTCTTTCTAACCAGCGCATATGTTGCAGTGAACAGCATGCCTGCAGCCCCAGCAGTGATGCAAGTGTAACTTACTGTGTATAAAGACTTGTTGATATGTATTCCTATGGGAATAAAAGGTTCGATTACAAAGTTGAACGTTTAAGTCTCAACCCAATCAAAATGGCGTTAAAAACAAAAGATGAATATCAGTCTGTACCAGTGGATTCCATGATACAGGCCAATGCTATCAGAAACAATGAAGGAATAACCCAATGGATGATTCTATCATAGTGATGCTGCAACAATAGTCAGGGTGTCACACTGTGAACTCACATATGTGTTCTTGATATGATCAGATTTAACAAGTAGTACCTTCATTTGTATAATTACGTGCCCAAATTGCAACCCGATCAAGCAAGTAACAATTGCCATGACAGAGCTGTATCATTGAATTAGTACCATTATAAGTTCCCCAGAAAAGATTGTGGAAAATGGACACTAGTGACAATTAGGGAAGTGCATGCAACTGCTGACCTGAGTAGTCCTTCAGGATCGAAAGGAGCTTGGCACCATGAAGGAGCATCAAAAGGAAGGGGGCCACTTGCCGGCGAATCAATGCTGCATTGCTGAAGATAGATCATGGAACTAGAGGTGATCAAATAAAAGGGAAGAAAAAATGAAGGATTACTTCGTGACACATAAGTGATGTAGGTGAATAAAACCTTGGTTCTTTCGTAAACAGGGCGACGATGCAGATGTTGGATGCCGAGGATTTCGCGATCAATCATTCCCACAGCGTTGCATGCAGGCCCTATGTCACCCCTCACCCCACACTTCACCTGGGTTTAAGGAAAGTGGATACTAGCATGTGAAAAACAGATCTTGGAAATTTTTATACAAGGAATATAACAAAGTGATTCTTACTATGAAGGATTTGGTTGTGGAACCTTCAGAAGGTATCTCATATTGCCAATCAGGAACATGTAAACCATATAATAGAACCGTGTAAATGGCAGTGAGAATCAAGCACAGCAACCTATGCCAAAACAAGTTGGAAGTAAATGAAAATTGGTCGGTTTATGGAGAAACAATTTAAATCCTTTTGGTTAAAAAAAACTCCTATAATTCTATTTTAATAATTAAACACATTCTGTAATCAATCAAGCATCTCAAGTTTATGAGAAAAAAAAACTACTTATTAATTGATTTGTGATAGGAGCGTACACTAAAATTGTTGTTTGAAAATATTGCAGTTTTTAGCATACTTACAATTGAAGTTTGCCTGGCCTAGATACTGAACTTTCAGAATTGATATTATCATCATTTTTGAGCCAGATTTCACACATAGCAGCAAACAAATAGGCTACTGCAATTCTCTGCAATAAAGATCACTCTAATGGATCAAATCAACTTATACATTCACATAATACTTTTTTTCGCAAAAAAATACAACATTTACATATTATGACATGTTAATTTGGTTCATAAGAAAATATAGTACATGTCTATTTGGTATGGACCATGAAATTATAATATAGAAGCATTAGCAAAAATACATACTTTGTACAAAGAATTATAAAGCTTAATGAGTTCAAAGCTGAAAAGGAATTAAATTTAGCCATGGTGGATATCCTACCTGTAGTACTCCCATCCATCTGATTTTCAATATGTCCACTCCGTAAGTTAAATTGTGAAGACCATGAAAATATCCACCTACACTCAATGCAATAACATCATATGAACAATCCAAATATATGAATAATGCAAAAAGAAAGAGTTGTATACCTTGGATAAAAAGACCTACAAAAAACAGCTTTGAGGCTCTGAGTATCGCCTTCTTGGTTGCTACAACTTTGTTTGGAACTCTCTGAACAAAAGTTTGAAGGTAGGTAGGCATGTTTTGTATTAAAAAAAACTGACTTTAATTCTTTAACACACAGTAATTATTAAGCAAACTTATTTTTCAGATTACAGAAATTGAAGCTTCAAACCAAACCAAAGAAAGGATTAGGAATTTTGTGAAACTGCTGGCTTACCTTATATGCGAGGGAAAGTGCAACTCCCACTATAAACAAGAAAAATGGCATGACAAAATCAGCAAGTGCAATGCCATTCCATGGAGAATGATCGACAGCAGGAAGAAAACCTCCAGAATAATCTACAAATATCATGAGCTGCATAAAGAGAATTGTTGGTCATTACTGTCATTAAACAAATTTATGCATATGGCATGACAGAACAGAGAAGAATGATATCTGATGATGAGAATGAGAATGATTTAGTCAAAATTAGAGTAAGTTTATATAATACAGACTAGAACAATGACTTTAAGCCTGTTTTTGATAATTTGGTAAGAAATGTTTATAGTGAGCGAAGGGAAGATGATCTGAGTGCAAGTGTGTGCAGTATTTTAGTAAATTCAGAATTGGCTTAAAAATCCCCCTAATTAGATTTTAAAAAAACTAGATTATTTGTTAAAACACAAAGCTTCCTTTTGCTGGCGAAATAGGCCATGTTTGGGGTAGTTTAGTAGCAGTCTTCTTTTCACAAGTCTGCAAATGAAGAAGGAACAGTAGACCCTGTGGCAATGAGCAGGGGCAGTAAACCTACACTACTGAAATTACTCAAGGGTTTAGATAGAAAAAAAAAGATTTTCAACAAATAAATGGTACAAAAATGTGAAGGGCATCCTAAGCATCATTATCAATCGACACTGCAAGTCCTCGAGAAATAAAATCAGAAGGTTATACAAGACAAAATGTTAGGACTGTCAGATTATGTGTTTCTTACTGAAGGAGTGTGCCATGAAGCAAGGGACAGCCACAGCTGATAACTTTGGTGAAATGTGACATCATACTGAAGATGAAGTTTCCTCATTTAATATTTTATCTTTAGTGACATAAGTAGGATTCAGAATAATAATAGTTGATGAATTAAAGTACATTTATGGTTATTCAAATTAAAATATTTATCTGCTCTGATTTCTGTGCTCTCTCTAAACTACAGTTTCCCTTTGTCTCCCCAACGTACTGTGTCCTTTTACTCCGTTTTTATTTGGAGGAAAGAAAATAACAGAAGTGAAATAAACTGGATTAAAATGAAGAGAAAAGAAAATAAATGCATTATGTTCCTCCAAATTCAACTCATTTTATTTCTATCCGAATTCCGAATAACCAAAAATGCAATTCTAGTACTCTAAACAGTGTAATGTCTAATGTCTATGACACAATAAATCCGTGAATCAGTCGGCAATTCAAATTTATTTTTCTTAAAAACATTTGTTTAAAAAAGAAACTTTTTGTTCAGTATCCTGACTAGAATGAAAAATAGCAGATTAAGGAACAAAGCAAAAAAAAAGGTGAGGCAATAAAAAGAGAATATAGCTTAATCAATCCAATCAAATCCATAGGATTCGATTGAATGACAAACTTATTAAATTTATTAATAAATCCATATAAAAAATAGAAAATTTTCTTCCCCTACAATTTCAAAAACGTAGAAACAGCTGTGATAACTCCAAAAATGATCATTATGTTTTAATTATCTTACTTAGTAAATCAGTAATGGAAGGAAGAAGAAAAAAAACAGGGGAGCCCAAAAAGGAAACAATGTGGATCTGGAGGTGTGCTTACCGCGACGGTGAGTCCCCGGAATACGTCGAGCGAGACGAGGCGGTTCCTCGTGTCGACGGCAGATGCGGAAGGTTTATCCTTCTTCTGCGAAGCGTCGCGACCGGCCTCTAGGTCCTCCGGCGCCTGAGAAGCGGCGGCTGCGGCTGCGGCTGCGTTCTCTTCTCCCTTAATGAGTTCATAGGCCCCCATCTCGCTCGATTGATTCCTTTCTTCCCACTGTAAACGTAAGAAGAGGAGAAGAGGAAGAAGCGAGGGGCAAATCTCTCTCTTTCTCTCTCTTCTACTTGCGTTACAGATGCAACGGTGTATTTGAAGCGCCGTGTCTTCTGCTATTGCTATTTATAAGGAAAGGAAGAAGAAGCTTTGCGCGAGGAAAAATATTATATAAATATTTATTAGATATAATCAAATCACTACACCCATTATATTTATTACGCTTTACCAAATCAGGCGTAAAATTAGAAACGGTCATTTTTAAATAAAAATAAATAAATATTTAAATTCCTTTTAAAATAAATATGGTTATTAATTAATCTCCATCGGAATGATAAAGGTCAAGTGAATAGATGGTGCTTCTTCGTTTTTTCATTCTTACAAAGTACATACATTTAAACACAAAGTTAAATTATAAGTCATCATGTGAACAATAATAATACTAAAATGATAAAGTAAAAAAAATAAAAATAAAAATAAAACACACCTTAAAATAGATAATATAGTATGTAATAAGAGATCTAACTTGCATCCGATTCATCTTCCTCGATTCTACTTAGGGTTATAAATAAATCAAGTCGAATCAAATTTTAAGATGTTCAAGTTTATTTAATAAGATAATCGAATCAAATCGAGCCGAGCTTAAAATAAACTAAATTTTTGAAATAATTATTCAAGCTTAACTTGATTTATTTTTTAATATAAATCTCATCCTAAATTCAGAGAAACTCTTAAAGATTCAATTAGTTAAAGATAAAATAGGTTTTGATTCTATATTGATTTTAATAAATGATCGTTAATGAAAAAAAAATTGCACACATATATATGGTATGTGCGTATATAATAGGTTTAATTGCATCGAATAATTTTTATAAAATTTAATAATTGAACATCTATTAAAATATTTCACAAATATGGTGTATTTTTATGTTTTTTTTTTACAATTTACGGAATAATAAATTTATTATCTTATCTTCTAATATATTTATTATATGTTTGTAATGAGATTCAATTAATTATGCAATGACTAAGTAATCTTACCGTTCAATAATCAGTCCAACTTTATGGTGTTTATAAAGCTTCAGATGTGTTTGCTTTAATTAAATATGTGGGGGGGAACATTCACTGAGAATTTCTACTATTTTAACTTTGTGAAATAAATAATAATAATAATAATAATAATAAATATTTTTAAAAAATTGAACTAGGCATTTATTATTAGAGCCGATGTTAATTTTTTTTACTAAAATTGCCGACACATAACGAAGTGTCAGTAATTAAGTGTGGGGTAAGTTAGACTTTTCATGCAGTGATTCTTCATCCAATTATCATTCTCTTCTTTTTTTTTGTTTTTTGTTTAGTTTCTATTTTATTTTTTTCTTGCGAATAGCCTCAAATTAATGCTAAATTAATGTTGACCTAAACCAATTAAAGTTGAGCTAATAATATTATTTCCTTCGAGCAGCCACAAATTTATGTTAATTAAATTAATGTTGACCTAAAAAAGTTTAAAGTTGATCAAATAATATTGTTATGCCTTGTATTTTTGACATCTTCTGAGTAACTCATTCATACACTTGCTCTCTTAATCTTGTATTAGAATATTAGATAGAATTACAAATAAGAGCCAACTAATTAAACATGAGGGCCCTTATTGGGCCACACGAACTAATTGGAAAAGTAATTGTGCTTAACGTAATTATCTATAAACAAGCTAGAATTTAGGTATGTCTTTGGCTACATATATGTTTTGTTTTATGAACTTAAAGTATTATGCAACAATTAAAGTGTCATATATAAGAATGAAAATTTACAACACCATTGCAACAACATGCATGATGACATGTTTTTAGCGGGCATCAATTTGGGCCGGATGTTATAAGTTATTCATTTCACTAAATAATTTAAGTGGATTGAATTAAAATTTTATCAATTTATTTTAAGTTGAGTTCAAACGAGCTGACTCAATTTGGTCTGTGACTCGTGCAAGCAGGGATGGAGCTAAGGTGGGGGCGATGGCGACGATCATCCCTCTCAATTTTTTAGTACAAGAGATATAGGGATATAAAAATAGGGGGTGAAAGAAGGACGAATGGGAGACAACAACACGACTACCCTCTCAATGTAAACACATACCTTTCACCCTATCAATATGAAAATTTTGACTCCGTCCCTACATGCGAATCGGCCCGAGGTGAGTTTGGGTTGGTCTGATGGTTGAGAATTTTTTTTTCTTCTAAAATTTAAAATTAAAATTAAAATTTTAATGGACTCGTGGGCTTAATCCACCTAATCCGCAACCTAAACATAAAATTTTTAATATTTTTTTGTTGGTCCATGGACTTTATCCACACAATCCATTATCCAAACATTTTATATATTTTTTTGATGTGCTCGTAGGTTGGGTTGATCCATTTAATTCATCTTAAATTGGAAATTTTCCTAACCCCTCAAGATAATTGGTTGACTCATCTCACCCTATCATATGATAAGTTTCTGATCAAACAATCCGTCTCACTATAAGTTGGCTTGTTTGATCACATTAGTTTCTAGTGATAGCCGGTAGAAGTGTTTCAGGGACCTTTAAAAAAATAAAATATTTTAAACTTAAAAAAAGTTTACATACATTCATACAACATTGAATACATTTAGAAAGACATTTTTGCCTCGGGTAGCAATCGACAAAATTCACATTAGCATATTAAAAAACAATATCAATAACAATAAATAATAAAAATATAGTAAAATATAGTATCAAAATAGAAACTAATTGCAAGAAGTTAGCACATCTCATAGGTAAAACGTTGGTCACTCTTATAGACAAAAAGATATTTATGGATAAATTTTAAAATATTATTTTGCATTTGGCTATTAAATTATGTTTTTAAGTGTTATTAATGTGCTACGGATATTATCAAATTCTATCTCAAAATGTAGTTATCAAATTAAATTCTTAGTGTTACTCAATTATATATCAAGAGATATCAAATCATATTACAAGCATTATTAAGTTATTTGAATAGGCTAGGCGTGCTATTAAAATATTATATAAGTGTCACTAAATTATATTATAATTAAGCATAATCAAATTCTATTATAAGATCCAATTTATTTCTAGTTATATTAAATATCACTTTTGTTTATTATGCTTATGATATAAATGATTAAAAATAATTATATTAATAATACATCAAAAAAGATTGGTTACAAAAAATTAATTATCCATGCATGTTAGGTCAATATTTTCATTTTTAATGTATAGTGAGTTTAAACTGATTTATGCAAATATTTTAAAGATTATGAATGTTGTCCTATTAATTCAATTATCAAACTCTAAAAATTAAGTAAATATGAAATATAACAAGATACTCACTAATGTGATGATAAATAGCTTTAGAGTCGAAGTATTGTTTATCAACATATGAGTAATGATAAAATTAATATAAATTCATTGTGCACTATAGGACTCATATACAACCATTTTTTATTTTACTATAGATAAAATTTTCACTATATATATATATACCTCAATTTACATTTACATTGTTCATATTCCAAATAATATTAATGAATTATTTAAAAATTATAAATATAGTAGCTTATTTTGTCAACTAGTTAAATCTATATATGAAAGAAAATTTTAAAAATATTATATTAATAATTTTCATAGTGTTAATTTGTATAATTGTATAGCTAATATTACATAATTAGTTGTTTATAAAATTTTAAATGAATATTATGAACATATAGCATCCTCTAATAAAAATTAAAAATTAAAATATATTTATTTTACTGTGAAAAGCATTGTCTCTTCGATACAATTATCTCAAGGGATCAATAATGTCTTTTGTTTGTCTCAATCCTGGACAATCAAGTGGAGACTTAGACATATAAAGTAAATAAGATTAATTTTTATTTATCTTGTAAGGAAGTATCTGAAAATTATATATCAAAAAATTTAAATGTATTAAATTGTTTAAATAAATAATAATAAAAAAAAGACAAACTAGGCTGATACGAGCATGAGTGCATGACTACATACATGTTTAAAACCAGTCCGTGCCTGACTCAGTTACAAATTGAAAATAATGCTTTAGTGAATAATGGACAGTGAATATCTGGAGTTGTTTAAGATATGCATGCATCTCAAAAAAGAGTTCAGATCATTTGTTAGGTGGATTAATAGGAAGAGAACAAGATTACCCATTTTTTTGTTTTTTGTTTTGGTTAGAAGAATTTGTTCATCGATCACCGACCCCATACACTAATTAACGGTGCTGCATCCTAATTTATTTGAGGGATTAATTTTTTTAGCGTTTAGTCCTGCGTCATGCATGAAATAAGATGATATAAAATGATGCGCCATCAGTTTTATCATGTGTAATAATAACTAGTTAAATTATACTTAATTATGCAATGCCAATTTGATTC
Organism: Hedychium gardnerianum; assembly: GCA_038050645.1. NCBI lineage: Eukaryota > Viridiplantae > Streptophyta > Magnoliopsida > Zingiberales > Zingiberaceae > Hedychium > Hedychium gardnerianum. Next base: position 13,330 of record JBBUKS010338605.1, read on the forward strand.
ACGATAGAGATCTGTTACTCGTAATTATTCACGTCACAGACACTATCAAAATCTTAAATATAATCCACAGTTGACGCTGTTGCACGTAAGTACGTACGTCCAGTGGATGAGAAATATAAACTTGGCAAATATTATAATTTGACCTAATTAAAATCATGACGGGGCTAACCTGTCTTAGGTAGAATTTGTCTCTACTCTCTAATCATGTGGATTGAATTAATTCCATCGATTTATCTACGTTATCTGTTAATTAACAATATTGCTAGCTAAACTGGAGTGAAATAAGCCAAACAGGCAGGTTAATTAGTTGGAGTTGGGTAAGCACTGACGAGCTAGTGACGGCGAGAGAAAAACACAACTGCTGGCTTCTGCTATTTCTATTAATTAATTCATGGTCTTTTCGTTGAAATATATTGGTAGAAAAGTGGCGGGCCCGTGGGATTGGTCAAGGCCTCAAGGGTGGCGCTAGGATCTTGATTCATACCGTCTTATTCTATTTTATAAGATGTTATTTTTGAAATTCAAAATTGTAATTTAAAATAATAATTTTATCATTACGTCAATACTCTCCTTCAATATAACTAATATATATATATATATATATATATAATTTTATAATTATAAAACACCACAAAATAATTATCTTATATTTCTTCTTTTTTGAATTAAGCTCGATTTCTGAAATTTATTTACACAAACTTTTTTTAACTTGACACAAAAGAGGTTTGACACGATTTTTTCTTCTTGTAAACTTCAGAAATCGCGAGAAGTATATAAAATAATGTACACTGTATTTCTTCTTGTCAACAACTTAAAAACATGAGGTAGCTTCATGGTATTTCTTTAGATTGTGCCAACTTTGCCTACGTTTTTCAGATACAGCTGATCCAAAAACCGAACAGATACAACTGTAAAACAGTTACAAGCAAAAAAGAGTATAGAAACAGATAAAAAAAACACGCACACAAGAATACCCAGATGTTGCTACCAAACCAGTTAACTAAATTGGCATCAAACAACCTGTCTTGAATTAACAGCAGTTTGACAAAATAAAATCACAACTTGTATTAAAATAATCTGAATGGCTTGATTAAATAAAAATAAAAGCAGTTGGCAAAAGAAAGTTATTACAAAGATTTTTGAGTTCGACGAAGCTTGTCTTCATCATAAAAACAATAGCTAGCAAAATAATAGTTCGGGAAGATCGGCGGTCTCCAACTCATTCTTCTATTTCATATCTCCTATTCTACATGGATTGCACTGCTAATAAATGTGAGTATCTTGCTTGTCTTTTATTTTTTCTGGGTCCAGTGTGGGAAGATTGGGCTTGGGCAAGCTCGGCTCATGCCCAACGGATCTAAGATTTTAAATTTGAGAGTCGTATATTAAATATATTAAATGATGAAAATAATTATTAAACATTATATATATATATTTTTTTATAACAAAAATATAATAATTAAAAAAATAAATAGAATACAACAAATATCATATTAAAATCGAATCAAAATCGCACAAATCAATTCAAAAATTCGCTCTCTCTCAAATAATTTTTGAATTCTGATCAATTTATGACGTCGGATAAGATAACGATTATCCTATGGACCGATGAAAAAGAGAATTTGGGAAGAAGACAAGAGAAAATTCAAGAAAAATGAAAAGAAATTGTCGTCCTCTAGAATTTTTCAATAAAGAAAATATTATCCAATAACATAGGATAATCCCTCAAATAGCTAATCGGACGCTTATATAAATAAACTCTAACCCATAAATATCTGACATAACAAAAATACCTTAAATACCATAAAATATAAATTATTAAAAATAATAAAATGGACGTTTGGCAACTCCGAAAAGATATTAAATGATATTTTTCGGATCTAAAATTTGACGGTTACGGGTTCCACCTTGTAATAAATATAGATTTCTAAAAGAGCTATGCATAAGCGCAAACAAAGCCTCGATCTGGTATTCGAATTAAAAGTCATGATCCATTAAAAATTGAGAAGTCTTTGAGAGGTCTTCTAAGATCGATCTTACATCAATTTAGGGGGAATCAAGCTTAAAACATGTTAAAATCACCGTCCCACTCCCAAGTTGCACTTTGGTCGACGATGAAAAATAAGTTCACGTGCAGCTTCGACACGAACAAGGGCGCCATCGATGGCTAGTCTTAAGGCTGCGATATTACTTCAAAATTTTAGTACCAAACTATCAATAGAAAATTTAGGTCGTGGGTTTTCTAAATATATAATCAATTCCGATTTCCGGGAAATGACGATGAAAGTAGTAGCAAAGGTTTTGGACTAAATTGGAGAAGATTTGGTCGGGAAAATATTGAGATATACAGAAAAAAATGTGAGAAAAAAATTTATATATAATAATACATGTAGAATCGGAGAAATATATGAGGAAAAAATTGATATATAATAATATACTTAGGTTGGGAGATTAAAATTGATATATAATAATAATATTGGTCGGGTTCGTGACCCTTTGGGCCTTTATGTAAATTCATTCTTGATCATGTCAGTTATTTTTAAAATTAATCGGATCGAAAATTTAAATATTTAATATCAATTAAAAAAAACATTTTAAAAAATAAATGTACTTTTTAATAAATATAAAAATTAGGTGGAATATTTATAAAAGTTGGGTATGCCATATCAAAATGCTTAATTAATTCCGTTCGGTGGCTGGTGAAATGGAATTGATTATATTGAGAAAACAAAAATAAATTAAATAGAACTTTTCAATACCGAAAAAAAATAAGTAATAGACCAAAAAAAAATAAGGTCTCTTAAGTCCTTGGCGATAGGGTGGCTGAGCAACTTATTAAAAAAAATAATTAATTAAATAATATTAAATTTAAATGATTAATTTAATTTTATAAAAAAAATTATCAATTAAATAAAAAGCACTAATAAAAATTCATCCAAATAACTAACATTCTTAATCTCATTTTTCATGAAAGAAATTTTCTTTTATAATACATCATAATTAAAATTAAAATTTTAAATTCTTTAATTATTTATTAAAAATCTAATTATTATATCATGTCGAAGGCTAGCAACCCATTTAAAATCCCTTGCCTAATGGGTTTTCATTGATTGATTGGTATGCTCCACGAGGCTAATTAGAATGCGACTTGAAAGTGTAGAATTTCGACGACTTTATTATGCTTTGTTTATATTCTCATTAGTCTTTTTTTTCTTCTTCTTTTACTACAAGTAAACAAAGGAATTAACGGCCAATAAAATTGGTTAGTAATCTCATATTTTTTTAATCAGTAATCTATATTATCGGTCAAAAAAAAATTCTTCGGGACTCAATTTATAACTCATAGTTGATAAATATCATTCACCGGCTAAAATAATGTTATGATTTAATCTACCTTTCGCTATCTTGTTACACTATAGCATTCTTCTCAAGTCGTATGTACTTAGATCATTCTGTTACTCTAATTAATATTTTGGTCAAATATGGAAAAAAAAATCGAAGTAATTTGAGTAATGAGACAGAGAACAAGTCAAATTGATAATTGGAAATTCAAAGAATGACTACCTAGTTTGTCAAATGATCAATCATATTTTAATTTAAAAAAAGTGCATTTGAAATTCAACGATATTGAATGCGTTATCATTCTCAAAATATCTCTACTCTAAAATTTTAAAAGTATTTTGATGATCCTCCAATTTATTAGTTGTGGTTAGTGACAATATATAAGATCACAAATCAATTTTTGAAAGCATGGAAAATTTATTTGGAATACAATCAAAATTTTATATTAAAAACATATTTAAAAATTATGAATTTATAAAATAAAAAATACCTCTATTAAAATGAGTAGATAATATCATATTATTATAAAAATATACAAATTTTTTCCTAACAATTGATATTATAGTCAGGGTCCAAATCGAGATATGTAGATGAAATAGTGGCCTTTAAGGTGAAGGCAGTAGGTTAAGAATGACCGGATAGAATAAATCCTAGGTGATGAAAAGTCTTAGAGGAAAAGAGTAACCTTGATTAATCGAATACTTAAGGGGATAGAGGAGAGGAGTGACCTTGATTAATCGAATGTTTGAAGGAAGGTCCGAAATAACTCAAGGATGATCGGATATTTGAAAGGAGACTCTAAAAATATAATCAAAATTTCACATTAAAAATATATGAAAAAAATTATAAATTTATAAAATGAAAAATATCTCGATTAAAATGAGATGTTTGAATAGAGTTAAAAATAAATTCAGGATTAAGATCCAAAATTCAAAAAAAAAATGTCTAACATAATCTAATATTTTTTTTATTTTGGCTATTCAAACTATTAAAGTGATTGGGTCATAGATTTAATGTATTTTAGTGTGTTAAAAAAAAAATTTAAAAAAAACATAAGGACATAAATGAACTTTTGAAAACATCATTTAATGTTGATTGACATTGAACGTGGTAGTCATGAATGTCATGAACACGATTGTGGTTCTATGTTGTCATTTTGATTTTTGAAAAACCCACGGATAAAATAAGTTAATTATTTTATAATAGTTAAAATCAAAAAGTAAGATTTTGACTGAATTCTAGGAACATCATAAATACAATGATGGTCTTATGTTGTTATTTTGACTAGGATAAAGATCAAATTTGATAATTTTCTTGTACGAGAATATATATATTAGTGCTGTCGTGGTAACAAAATAGTAATATCAGATCATAATTGCATTCACTGTTGATGCTACTATAAATTCATAAATTTACCTTTTGATTTGACCACTACAAAATTACGAGTAATTTTATATTTACTTTTGATTTTGATCATTAAAATTTTATTAATAAAAATATTTTGAATAAAATATGTTTTTAATGGCTAACATGATGAAAATGTTAGGACGTTGAGAAACAGTGAAACTTTGAAGTGAAATAAATATAGTACACATAATTGCTAATTTAAATGATTTTACTCGATTCATTATCTCTCCTGAGGCGATTACCTTTAAGGTTAACATAGTGTTTTCATTTTTATTAATTTCTTCTTTCTCAGATAAAATATAAAAGTGGAGAAACTTTTTACAACAATGTTACAATAACTTACAGATTTCAACAAAAAAGAAAAAATTAATAAGAGAAAAGAAGTGAGTAGAGTTACAATTTGAGCACATGACTCTTCCTCTTAGTTGCTTGAAGATGCCGAGAATGAGAGCTTTCAAGTTTGGGTTGAGTAGTGAAATCATAGGAAGTATTATTATTCTATTGGCCGAAGAAATTCCTTTTAAACATGCTTGAATCAGTATGTTTTCGTACTTTTTTGTCATCATCAGTCGATTGACATGACTCATCGATCGAATATTGACCGTTGACTATCCATTGAACAGACTGATTCCAAATCAACGATTGAAATTATCCTAAAATTTAAATTCCAATCGATTGGTTGACATCACCATTCGATTGCTAAAGCCCAGTCGAACTGACTAATCAATTTGGTAAATTTTTATTCGCTCAGCATACTCTGTCAATCGATTGCACAAATCGATTGACAACCCTCAAATGACCAATCAATTTAGATAACTTCTATTTGATCAAAATTGTTTATCAATTGATTAACACAATACACCAATCAATTGTTAGGATTATTGTACAAATCCTAAGAATGATACAAGGGCCAACAGAGCTAGCGCACATGTTATATACAGTATGTTGTTGGAGTTTTCATCATGAGATTTGAGGATTAAATTCTAATTAGTAATTAAGTTTTTATTTTTTTCATGTACTGATTATTATTCGAGCTAATTAAATTAGATCCCGTAATTTATTTCCTCCGTTTTAATTTTGGGATGGACCGATAAGAATATGGGAGCACGTTTTACCTGTTTTTTGCCACCATGTTGTTGGAGCTTCCAATAGATATATGTAGCTCGTCCCCTTCTCACCAAACCACGGCAGCTGTGCAGCGCAGCCTGTGCTCGACCGCATGCGACGAGCAAGTGATCTCTTCTATGCGTTCCTCCCTCGTCTCGTAGCGTAACCGCGCTCCCAACCATTCCACTTCCTTCTGTATCTATCTCGCCCTATAAATATCCTCGCGATCCCGCATCCCTTCTTCACCAATACCATTAGTTCGCTATAGTTACTTGCTACTAGCGATCGAAACAGAGTGATCATGGGTTCTTCTGCAGCATTGCTCACCTAGGCGGGCACCCTCCTCCTCCTCCTGTGCCACTACGGCAGCTCCGCGCGGATTAGTGTGAGCCAGTAGCAGGAGCAAGACCAGCCGTACAGGTTCCAGCAGGGACAGTGCGGGATCGAGCGGCTCAGCGCGCTCGAGCCCTCACGCCGCGTGCCGTCCGAGGCCGGCGTCACTGAGTACTTCGACCAGTTGCACCAGCAGATGCAGTGCGCCGGCGTGTCGGCTCAACGCCGCACCATCCAGCCGCGGGGCCTCCTCCTGCCGCTCTTCTCCAACGCCCCCAAACTCATCTACATCGTCCAAGGTCAATTCCATCTTATCATCGATTACGTATTGATCCTGCGCCGAAGCTCGTGGATGATCTGCTGGAAAGATAGGCCTGCTGACTGGACGACCACCTGACAGGATGAGCTAGCCGATCTGCTTGACTGGACTCCGGTCGGGGTGATCTAGCCGGTCGGATGCTTCACGTCTCCGGTCGAGAGCCTGCGCAGACCAAAGAGAGAGAGAGACGGAGTGTTAGCTGAGA